>DWQW01006432.1:0-16317 GCA_018249695.1 Heliconius erato demophoon | reverse complement strand
TATTAGAAACACTCGGATTTGAAAAAAATACAGGTGAAACTAAAGTAAGTTGTGTAGCGACGCGTGCGCCTCGCGCGGCTCGCGGAGAGGGTATGGAGCGGTGGTCGGAGCTGCGCGCGCGCAACCGTCCGCTCTACCCCGCCCGGGTATTACTGTCCGACCAGTAGTCCACTGTCAGCGATGACCTGTAAACAAAAATGCTTAATAAAAACTCTTACTCGACACAAAAAGTCACATTCTATGCAAATATATTGAAAAAATAATTGTAAACTATTGTATTTATAATGGTTGCGAAACGTTTTGAAATACCTATATTTATTTAAGTTTTTATTAATAATAAAAAGTTTAATTGTCTGAAGGTTTAAGGCTAATTGTAATTGTTATAGGTTTAAATTAAATATTTTTTGTTAAAACAATATAGTGCTAAGACACTCCACTCTCGAAATATCTGCCAAGTTTTTGACTAGACTTTTAACTGGCGAAACTCAACGCCGCGCTTTGTTTTGTCATCAGATCAAGGAAATGATAATAATTCATTCCTGGGAGTAATAATCGAACTTATAACCGTTACATGTACAGTCAGAGGCTGTGCTGCTTCACGTCAACCTACTCTAGTAAAAACAAATATTGTTAGATATCATTACTTATCATTTATTTTAAACGAGTGAAAATAAGAGAAAGTAGTGTTTTATCACTATCCTCTGCCTATGACAGAAAAATAATTAATATCTTTTGCTTCTCGCAGTATAGCACGGTAGGCAAAAGGAAACTTAGTGTTAATTAAGACACTCCGTTCCCCAATTTCCGCCAGATTCTCGAGGGATTGCGTATTGTGTGGCGGAACTCAACGCCGCGCTGGCAACAAGACAAAGGGCATTTTCATTTAATAAATGAAAATATTAACAATTTATTTTTAAATAAAAGGCTCTATACTGCACATAGCAGAATAAGCATAGGGAAACTCAACGCCGCGAATTGTCGTTACCAGAGCGAGGAAATGAAAATATTAACTATTTCACTTCGCCGAGTAGGAGTCGAACCCACGACCGCCGCGTTCACAGTCACACTTTCGTGCCAATGCGCAGCGACAGTTTTGATTATAATTATTATAATTTATATATTATAATATTTTTTTTATGTAAAAAAGGAAAAAGAAAAACAATTCTACAATTTAACGCCGGCGCAACCTGACTAGCTTATTAATGACAGCAAAAACTAGGAATCTTTAAGTTAATAACTATTATTTTTTTATAATCGTAACTTAGAATGATTGACGTCTGTCTGTATTATGATACTATTACTATTACTATTGTAATAATGCATGACAATATATCCATTAATGTTTTCGCTTTAATTTATTTATACTGTAACAGCTTTAAGTACACTGTCTGTTTGTCTGTCTGTCTGTTTGCTCGTTTGTGCCTTAGTTTATTACCAATATCATCTTCCCAGGGAATGAAACCTCACAAAAAAATCTCTTCACGCTGTATCCCGTGTGCAGTAGAGTAGGTAGAGTGAACCTACTGTCAAGACGCTCCGTTCCCCACTTTCCGCCGAATTTATTATTAGTTAGGAATCTTATCGGCGGATAAAAATATAATTAGTTAACCAGCGCAGTTGACTGCGGCTTTATCGGAGGGATTAAATAAAAGAGATTAGGAGTTGTAATTCTGACTGTAAGCAATTTGACGATGATTGACAATGAGGCTTTATGAATATAACATATATTCATATAGCCTTAACACTCAAACATTCTTCCAATTTTCAATTTAAATTAGTAGTTCCTGAGATTAGGACGTTCAACAACATATCAATCTTTTTAGCTGTATAATATTTTTATTAATAACTTTTTTTATTGAAGTAGTTAACAAAGTCTTTTCTGGTTTTAAATAAGTATAAGGTAAGGTAAGTAAGGTATAGGTATAGGTTAAATAAGTATAAAGGTATAGCACGATCAGATTAAAAAAGGTATAGCTTAGTAGATTTTTTTCAGCTTCTCGCTATATCCTACGTATAATAGGGTAGGAGCGAACCTAGTGTCAAGACACTCCCTTGCCCACTTTCTGCGCTGTTTTCGAGACATTGCGCGTCTCTTACCAAAGCAAGAATGAAATCAATTCATTCTTCCAAGTAGATGTCGAATCTAGAACCGTCACGCTTACAGTCACACGCTTTGCCACTGCAACACAACGGCAAAATCAACAAGAAAAAGTGTAATTATTTATCACCATAAATCAGTTAAGTCATTTTTATTCTATAGTTTTTGTCTTGTTTCTTTATTGCTTATCTCAAGTGAAGCTTGCCGTAGTAATATTATAGAACTAATTAGCAATTATTTATTTATAAATAATATTAGTTTTATGTACTTTGACGCATCCTTCATCACTTAAAGTAATTATAGAGAAACTATTGTAATACTCCGTTTTTTCTTCTCTTTTTTTTCGTATTTTACAATGAAAGTTAACAACGGAGTGTCTTAACACTATATACTATTTAGGTTCAAGCTGTATCTCGCGCTATACATTATAGAGGCGAGAGGTTACCTTGGGAACCTAATGTTAAGACACCCCGTTCCTATTAAGACACTTCTGTTCCTCATTTTATTTTATTTTATCCCATTTTAAGCGCGAGGTTGTTTAGTTTACTGAATTAGTACTACCTGTAGATGCTAGCTGCCAAATTTCATAATTCTATGTCAACCGGAAGTATCTTATTAATTTTGATATAAACGGCCATGTCTTTTTTAAGTAAATGTAGAAATACAATTTTTTTAGGAAATCTAGGGATCAGGCAGACGGACAACAAAGTCATCTTATAAGGGTTCCTTTTCTCCTGAAAAGGTACGAAACCTTAAAAAGGACAAAAGCAAATTCACATAAATTCCGCGTAGGCAAATGGAACATTGCGTGTTAAATGTCGGGATACAACACCACGCTTCGTCTACAAGGGCGAGAAATCAAAATAATTCATTCCCCCGAACCGGAATCGAAGCCACAACCGCCACATCCACAGTCACGACGCCCTCAACTTACAATGACTATTTACTAATTATTCGTAAAGTCACGCGGTCTCATAATTAAAGAAACATTTCGTTTACGTATATGGTAATATAAGGCTGTACTTGTATTATATATAGTAGTACATACTGACAGAAACGTAAATACTGACGAAGTATATACATAAAAGTACAATGAACGGGTTATATATTGTAGTGTGTCATGTGACGTATTGCCAGTTTATGTCGTTGATTGTGGGTTCTTATATAGCTGTTTGAGGTAAATAAGCAAGTGTTTTATATTTTTATTTAAGTATTTAAATTTTACTCACTTAATCGCGCACGGTAATTTTTTTGAGATGTTGCGTGTTGAGCGACAGAACTTAACGCTGTGCTTTGCCTTGTTCACTTGTAGCTTTTTAATATTGATCTTTTTTTATACTTGAATTCAAAGAAAACATTTCTTCGAATAGGAAGGGAACCCATTACCGTCGTTTATAGTCAGAAGCCTTACCGCTGTGCACCTGTTCCTTCCCCGAATTAAGTCTTTACGTTCTTCTTTTTCCATTCTGCAGCATTATATAAACATTATTTAATAATAGAAAAATTTAAGATGAAATAAAAAATCCTTACATACACTATGTAAACAAATACACTTGCCAGCCGTATCTTTAAAACTCTGAAACGGATTTTAATGCAGTTTTCACACGGGTATTTTAACGTGTTTGTAATAGATAAAGCGATTCAAGAGATTTCTATGTATACATATATCCTTTATATATTTGTTACAATCAAGCGAAGTTGCGTGCCTATACTAGTATTTTTTACAGAAAAATATTTCTCTTAAACTTAAAGTTAAGCCTAAATTTAAAAGCCTAAATTTAAGACTTGTTGACCAATAGACTTATCACTTTGATAATACATACTTTGTGAAAAAAATAAGCAGGGAACACTCAGGGAACCTGTAGACCTCCGTTTCTATTGATGCACTTCCGTTCACCACTCTCCGCCGAATTATGCAAGCATTATATTTTGAGTCAACCCAACGCCGCGATTTGCATCGATACCAGAGCGAAGAACTGAAAATATTAAATATTTCCTTGAGTGAGAATCCAACTCACAACCTATCGCGTTTACAGTTACACGCTTGAGGCCTGCGCCAAGACTGGCCTCAATCTCACTGGCCTATTTTATGAAAAAAAATCAAATCAGCTCCACGCTGTATCCCAAACACAGCAGGGGAGGCAGAGGGAACCTAGTGTTAAGACACTCTGCTCCCCACTTTCCGCCGAATTCTGAAGGCATGCGTGCTGATTTTCGGAACTCAACGCCGCGCTTTGCCTCGACATCAGAGCGAAGAAATGACGATATAAATGTAAATAAATATTTCACTTCCTCGAGTGGGCATCGAACCCACAATCAGTCGATTTTACAGTCACACTTTGTGCCTCTGCGCCACGACCGGCCTCAAATATTTATGAAAGTATATAAAATATACGTTTGGAAAAAAATCTATTAATTAAATTAAGCCTACATAGGTAAACACTCTGATAAGCATATTTTGTTGATATATCGACGTTTAATTCGCCAATATAGCTCATAAGATTACCGCTATCTCTTATCAAATCAATTGTATTCAGACCGCGAATGTAGGTTAGTGTTATCGAGGAAGTATGGGGAAATCGATCTCCGGTCAATTGTATCTTTTGTTATTTCACTTTGCCTTTCGTTCGATACCTACATATATATCTTAGCGCCTGGATGAATATAACATCAGATCCACTTGAATGTATTATTTCCTCGACAAAAACGGCGTTAAATTCCGCTACTTAGCACGCAATTTCTGAAAAATTTACACTAGGTTCCCCTCCGCCCTGTCCTATATGCGAGATACAGCGTAAAACTAAAAAATAATAATGAAAGAGATAATAAACCTACAAAATCCTTATTTAACGTACAGATACCATCTTGTTATTGACGCAACACTCTATATAATATAATGCTCTACAATATTGTTATCATTTGAGTCATATTTACAATTGACCTGTCACCACACCGCACGTCCCCGCGCTATTGTAACATACATCATGTTTGTAGCCATCACGTTTTGCATTGTATCGGGATCTATTTTGCAACATATATATACGATATAGAGTCGGGCTGGTCGATTTAGAACTCTACATAACCGAAATAGAGTCCTTTTTTGTGATTTACATATGATTTATACTCTACATCGTTAGTTCGAAGGAATCTAGCACCTATAATAGAGAGGTAAAGGATATTTTCGTGTGTTTCAGTATGTTTGAGTGATATCTGGGGACTATTGACAGAGCTACGTGGACTTCATCGTGATTGAAGCCCTCCCGTAGAGTATTGCGTCTCCACAGTTCTAGAAATAGACTAATTTTGATTTGTTGCCTGCACTCGGTTGATTTAGTGTCGCCTCCTCATATTTTCCTGTTATCTATGTTCTGTTTGAGGCCAGTCGTGACGCAGTGGCACAAAGTGCGACTGTAAAACCGACTGGTTGTGGGTTTGATCCCCACTTGAGGAGATGAAATATTTACTTAAATTTATATTTATATTTCTTCGCTATGGTGTCGAGGCAAAGCGCGGCGTTGAGTTCTGCCACTCAACACGCAATGCCTCCAGAATTCGGCAAAAAGTGGGGAACGGAGTGTCTTAACACTAAATTTCCTCTGCCTACTCTTCTGTGTGCTGGATACAGCATGAAGCTAAATATCATTATTGTTATTGATTGTATTAATAGTAATAATCTAGATGAGACAATCGTAGCGACAGTTGCGGGTTCAATCCCCAGTCGTGAAGTGATTTCACTCATTTTTCCATTCTGCAAGTCAAAACTCTACTTTTGAATCACGGATTTGAAGTGCTTTAGACTTCGCTCTACTTTTTGAGATTATTGATATATATAATAATTTGAATTTGAATTAGAATATTACTTGTGAAGTGAAGATAATACCGAATAAAATGTAATTAATTCATTCGCCCCAGTAGGAATCGAACTCACGGCCGTCGCGGTTAAAGTCAAACGCTGTGACAAACTAGAGCTTCTGAAATATAGCCACATCCTCAATTTAGTAAGTATAAGACTTAACTTTGAAATAACGACGACTTAAATAGTTAAATTTTATTTTTAAATCAAAAAACCATACAAACTGGTTATCTACATCATGTGATCATTATTATTTAAAGATAATTCTATTGAATTACACGTCGTCCCACATAAGGCGGCCGGCTCTACATGTTTTCTTAAGAAAATACATCGAAAACAATATTATTGTATTAAAGAGTTAATGAACACAGACAATGTCAGAGAACAATGGGTAACTGTCAGCTGAGATCTAGGCTGTGATGCTCTTGCTGTTACAAATACTAGGATTTTCATATTACTTTGTTGTAAAGTTGAATTTAATATTTTATTTGGGTTCCCGCAGTATTCCGCAAGTAGAGGGAACCTAAATTAACACACAGCATTACCAGACTGGTTAAATCAAAATCTTAAAAATTCATTCGCCCGAGTAAGAATCAAAAATATAACCAGCGTTTTTACAGTTAAACGCTGTGCCGCTAAATCCTAAAGGCTATAGATTTGGTGCTGTATCCTGCACATATCAAGGTACGCAGAGATAATTTGGAGACGTAGTGTTTAGATACTTCGTTCCCGTTAAGGCAATTCCGTTCCCCGTTCTGCGAACGCGCTGCCGAATTCCCAGGGCGTGACGAACGCCGCGTCCTGCCTCGTTATCGGAGCGAGGAAATGAATACATTGAATATTTCATCCCCCCGAGTGAGAATCGAATCCACTACCGACGCGCTTATAGTCGCTATACTTTGTTTAAGTAGACTAATTTTTGACTTCATTATAGGCCCTTGTGGCGCAGTGGGACAGCGACTGACTATAAACGTGAAGGTCGTGGGTCCCCATAAGGGAGATTGATTATATTTTTTTTTTCATCTACCCAGTCGGGCATACAAATCGCGACATTAGGTTCCGCCACTCTAAATGCAATGTTTCTAAAATGAAATGGTAAATGAGAAACAGAGATGTGCTAACACTATAATCTCCCATCGTATCCTGCTATACAGAAAAAAGCTTGAAACTGCTTTCTTAATAGATATTATGATATACCCACAAATGAGATTCGAACTCCAAACAAATACGCAAATTTTAATAAAAGCCCACACAAAAACGTGTTCATTAAAACGATGTTTCTCAATCCAGTACAAGAATACGACACTTCCTACTCTTGGCACGGCGGCGACGGCGGTGCGGCATTTCACAAATTAGCGCCTACATCGTAATGTTGCTGGTACGAATCGAAGCTTATTTTCCTTATTGTATGAAAGGAGGAAACGCTATTACGTATTACATACTAAAAGTTAAGTTTTAATAGCGGTTTTTGTGTATTTATAATATAATATAGGTATAATATATAAACGGCCTTATTGGCCTTTTTTCATTTGCTAGCGCTGTATTTCACGTAGCAATGTCGGCAGAGGAAACCTGGGAACCTGTTAAGACACTCTGTTTCCATTAAAACACTTCAGTTTCAAGCTTCTCACTTTCCGCTGAAATCTAAAGGGATTGCGAATTGAGTAGCGGAACTCAATGCCACGCTTAGCCTCGTTACCAAGGCGATAAAATAAAAATATAAAATGGAGTAGAGACCTGGAGTAGGAATCGAATTCCCAACCTGTTGCGTTTACAGTCACAAACTTTCGCCCTGCGCCACTACTGACCTCCGGATATGAACGTCACTATTGCGTCAAGTACCTGTTAAAATTACGTAAAAACATTTTTTTTATTTACAATGTTTTATACAAACTTTATTATTAATTCGACCTTAATAATGTAAATTAAAAAAAATCAATACCTTCCTTTTTTGTATCGATTAAAAAAATATTAGCAGTGTAAGCCAATACTTCGCCTAATGAAGTTAAACTGACCTAAACCTAACAATGCGTCAGTAATACATACTCGTATATTGAATGGGACGTCGCTATATAGAGGTGGGAGAAATGCGTACATCATATAGAACAACAAATAGAACTTCTGTTATTTATCTTCTCGATGTATTTTTTATAGAAAAAGACAAGGCAAACGACCGTACGGATCAACTGGTGGTAAGTACCGCCGCGTACGTGCGGTCTTTAAGGTGGTTAAACGTATTTTGGAAGGTACCCATGTCGTATTGACCTGGAAACACTGCCGAAGGTGGGTCATTTCAGAGTTGCATGGCGCGTGGAAGGAACTACCTACGGAACTACACAGTAGTGCCACGTATCCAGGAGTGTGGATGATATTTAAGTTAGTGATTAATACAGCTGTATACCTATCTGAGGTTTCCAAGTGTGGTGATTATTGTAAGTTTTTGAATCTTTCTAAATAAATATTTGTATTTCAAGGGTGTCGTGGCCCGGTGGCATGAAAGTGTGACGACGGTTGTGTGTTCGATTCCCACTTGCGAGAATGAATTTATTAATATTTTATTTCTTCGCGCTGTCTCTAAGCCAAAAGCCCGCCGTTGAGTTCCGCCTCTAAGCACGCAATGCCTCGAAAAATTCGGCAGAAAAAGGAAACGGATCGTCTTAACACTAGGTTCCTTCTGCCTACTCTGCGACTGCCTCAGGCAGATTACTCTAAACCTACAACTAAATAATGTCTAAACTCCATGGTATCATTTCTATATGATAGTCTAAGGCTACCGGAGCTAAAAAGTCGCAAACTGAATTCGTCATACATCCGATCTACGTAGCAAACCAACACCTGCGTTGCGTCGCCATTGTCAAAACTCCGCATTGACCTTTGATTGACGGTATATATGGTTATATAATTAACTAGTAACCCGCCGCGGCTTCGCCCGCTGTACACACAATTATTTGTTTATTAATCTGAATTACTTTCGTTGTCTTATTAAATTATCATTTTAAAGACAATATCCATACATTGAGAAGCTTGGCCAAACTATTTTATATATGAATCGATTTAAATACAACAAAAGTTAATTGATTTAAGTTCTATTATATTGATAAGTGCACGGAAAAATTGATTTTCTCATGAATCTTTCATATACAGACAGCGAACAATATTTTTATATTTATAAAAAATATGAGAGATTTTATTGTTTTTAAATATTAGGTATAATATTATCTTGTATTTATGTATTTAATTTTAGAAAACCTAGTGGTAAATTGTGTAGGTAATTTGAAAATACGTCATACGCACTTTTCAAATGCTGTTGCCCACGTTATGGAATGAAATTAATTAAGAGTATGGCATATAGTACGTTAGTGACCAAAACGCGGCTTCGCCCGCCTAAATTTATTGTTATATTACATCCAAACTACATAAAATCTTTACATGTGTCATTCTGATGTAAAATGTCATCCAGATCCATTTTGGAATTTTTGCCTAAAAATGCAACAAGCAGCTATACTCATATATGTACTTTTAGAGTAATGAGAACGGAGTGTCTTAACACTAGGTTCTCAAGTTCCCTCTACTTTCCCTAGTCCGAGCAGGATACAGTGTGAAGTTAAAAAAAAACACATAGCTTGCTTTACCGGTAACCACATATCGATATGACTAGGTGCTTCCCCGTCCAACACAAGGTGCGACGTAATTTTATATTAGCTATCATGTAACATTTTACAATTTTAAACAAATATACAATAGGGAAGATCCCTACTTACTATATACTTTTTGGAGTATGTACAGTAGTCGTAGGTTCGATTTTCTCTGGAGAAAATGCTTATATTACTCTGATAGACAAAGCGCGGTGTTGAGTTGGTTGTATAGACAATTTGTTAACATTAGATTATCTCTTTTTACCATGCTGTATACGGGATACACTGTGAACCTACAATTAGTTTATAATAAAAATTATTGTATAATTTTGGTTTATATTTGAA
Source organism: Heliconius erato demophoon (assembly GCA_018249695.1). Classification (NCBI taxonomy): domain Eukaryota; kingdom Metazoa; phylum Arthropoda; class Insecta; order Lepidoptera; family Nymphalidae; genus Heliconius; species Heliconius erato. The sequence continues at coordinate 6,386 of DWQW01006432.1, read as the reverse complement.
TATTATTCACGCATACTTAATAGTTTTCTTCAAATTGATCTCTTTAGGTTGCAAATTATAAATATTTAAGAAGAGTACGTATTTTTTACATCACGGCATCTAATAATTTGTAATTATTAGAAAAAAAGACCGCTCACGCTTTACTTCGAATTTCTTCTTCGCTTCTTCTTTCGCTTCTCGCTCAATTTTTGACAGATTATGTTAAGTAACCCAACTTAACGCCGGACAGTATTATATTTTTTATAACTTCACGGTATATCCCTCATTACCAACGTGGGAAAATCAAAATATTTAATAATTCATTCCCCCGAGTGAAGTTGAACCCATAACCGTAACGTTTTCAGTCGCGTGACTGTGACCCTGCGTCACGACGGTATCGCTATAAAAAAGTTATACCGTCGTGACTGACTTCATATAATTTTTATATTTTATATGTATTAAAACCTATTTATTACTATTAAATTTTTCGCCCGTACATATTTTAGACGCCAAGTTAGAAACTTGTAATATGAGATTTAAAAAAACCTTAACGTTTTGAATTAGTCATTTTATAAAGAAAATACGACAAAGTGGCTCATAATTTGTTAACTGTTTTTTTTTTCCTCGACAAAGTCAGAATATTTATTATATAAATATAAAGATTTTTCGTTGTTGACTGACAGACAAACGACTGACGGAAATACTGCACTAAGATAGATGAAATATAGCAAGCAAGGGAGCGTCTCTACACTAAGAGAAGGAAAAGGAGACTAGAAGCAATAAGGAAGAAGCACTAAGGAAGTAAGTTACCGTTACAATTTGGGAAAATCTTCCCAAATTGTAACGGGAACGGGAAGTAGCGGGATTTGCATATAAATTTGAAGGAAAAAGGAAGTACAACTCAAATCTTCGTAATATTTTTTTATGAAATCTAGAATTAAACTATAAAATTTATAATTTAAGGTCCAGATATTAACTACTAGAGACATTTTCTCAAAAAATATAATAATATCAACATATTAACATAATAGAATACCTCGAGGCGATACATATTCTGAACATTTGGCTCCACGCGCGTCATGTCCGACGTCAGAGTACCAGCTAGCCTACATATGGCGAGACTAAAAATAAATTTAGCATAATAAACAATTTAATTATAAACAATATAGTTTGGGAACTGTTGCTTGGTATGGTTTCTGAAGAAATTAATATACATTATTTTAAGTAACACACAGTATCCTGTATATAGCAGGGGAGGCAGAGGGAACCTAGTTGACTCCATTCTCCACGCACCGCCCAATTTTCAAAAATATTTTTAAAAAAATAAATTATTAATATGGACACAGCACTGTATTCCACGTAAACCTATATGTGATATATTATTAATATAACAAATACCTTTGAGAATATTGGAACTAGATCAAAATTTACACAAAGATCTAACGAATCCAATCACTAGCTCTTGGGAAATCAGAGTTGTTACCGTCTTTAATGGTAGCGACGTTGTTTCAAGTAAGAGTTAAGAAATATTTAATAATATATAGATTTTTATTCATTATAGCAAAACTTCGCGCTTTGTCTTGTTATAAGACCAAGGAAATGAGAACAGTTCAATCTCCCAATTGGAAATCGAACCTGTTACGATCGTGTTTACTCTCAGACGGCATTATATTATGTACCTAATGTGTTTACTAGATATTTCTCAAAATATTCATGCGTCGTTTACCTTAAAAGAACAGCTTTAGACAGAGAAATAATAATGATAGGACACTAAATTCTCCTATTTAGGATTCCGTAACCTAAAAGAAAAATACCTGAACCCTTTTAGGCTCACCCCGCCTTCTGCCTGTCTGTCTATTTGTTCTTCTGTCAAGACAATTATTCTCCAAAACACGTGCTAACCAGTTAAAGTTTATACCACATTTTATCCTGAATTATAGATATAATACATTAAAATAGATATTTTAAGCAAAACCTATGAACAGCTTACGTCATTTCCCAAGAGTGGCGTCCTCTATGAAATCACTCAGTGTGCCTAGTAGAGGTGGTCTGAAGGGCGCTGAGTTCCTCAATACACTTTTATGAGTACTATGACATAGTTGGACGCGGCTGGACAAACAAACTGCTTATGGGCTTATATACCATAAAAATATGATTAAAATCGTTGTAGTTTTGAATATTTTCTCCTAAGATTTTGACATAAACGTGACGGTTTTGCGTTTGAGTCCCACTCGGGGGATTAATATTTTCATTTTGCCACTCTGGTCACGAGACAATAAGTTTCAAAATTTGCGCGGAATGTGAGAATGTGTTAACTGTAGGTTCCCTTTGCCCACTCTGCTTGCCACTATCCGCCCAATTTCCGAGACATTGTGTTAAATTATTAGTGGTAAAATCAACGCTGCACCTTATCTATTTTTTTTATTACCTCTGGAATATATTAAACTAAAGCAAGAACACTCACGTTTCTACAGCAGCCACGTATCGATCAATACACGAACGATACGTCTAACCCGATGTACCTACAATGATGAATGTATGGAATAACATTACCATTTTCCTAGTAACAATGTACTCGTAATATGAGATTCCCTTGTTTAACATATAATGAAATGGTTTTGCTTTTTTTAGCTATGGATTATCTTTGTTATATATTTATGTCCACGTGGTCAAATATAAATCACTAAAGGGTGTGTATGCCACCATACACGTTTAAGTACCTAAGGCAACTAACTAGTCGCAGAAGCAGTGGATTTCATCAAAAGAATTGACGTAATGTAAGAACCTATGAAACCTATGTTTTAGTGGGAATCGAGTGTCTTAACTCTAGTTTCCCAGGTTCCCTCTGCATTTCCTGTTATGTGCGAAATACAGAGTATATTTGATGCTGAAAAAAATATATAGCCTATAATCTTTCCCGACAAGTTAATTAAAAATAATAATTTAGACATGACTTTCCTAATGTTATACCTACATTAGGAAAGTCATGGTTCAGTGAAAACAATTCAATATTTTAATTGTATAATAATTTAAAAAAAAATAGCTTCACGCTGTATTTTACACACATCAGGGTACGCAGAGGGAACCTAATGTTAAGACATTCCGTTTACCACTTTCCGTCGAATTGCATAACAGTGTTTTTTTATAATCTAAGATTTTCGTAATAAGCCATAGTAATCTGAACGTATAAGTATGAAATACAAATAGAAAACATAATGCAATTCAGTTAATAAATTACAATCCATGTTTCCTTCCTTCTTATTCCACTTTCCTCATATTTATATTTATAGATCAGGATAATTATATAGTACTGAGAAAATTTAATTAATCAAATGAAAACCTTTATACTATAGTAAAACAGTACCTATTTGTAAACGCGATGAATAGCAGAAGAGAAGATTAAAGCTATAGTTAAGCACACTTCCTTCCCATTTCCGCCCAATTTCTGAGATATTGTGTGTTAAGTGGCGGAACCCAACACAGTAGGTACTTTGTCTTGTTATCAGAGCTAGAGGCCCCGAGCGACTTCGCGCGTTTTAACTAACTGACTATTATTGATTTAATATTATTTAAGTGTATAGTTATTAACTATAGGTATGTAAACTGTTATGAAATTATTAAATCGTCATTTAAATCTTTTATGATTTTATTTGATTATACTCACAAAAATTTTCATATAAAATTGTTTAGTTATTTCACATCTACATAATATTATCTAAATAGGCGGTAAGTAAGGGAATTCCGGGATAAAATAACCTACTAGTTGCTCCACAAACCTCTCTACATTTTAATGTTAGTCCCATAACAATCGGTTCCCATGTTTCGGAGATTAGCCCGGACAAACAGACAGACAAAAATTAAAAATTGTTGTTTGCATTTTGGTATAAGTAAATAACTATATGCACTTGGAAAAACACGGCTATTTTGAAACTACCGACAGACTCTTCCATTTCATTTACATGTATCGATAGATAATCATGCCCCCAGATGAGAATCGAACCCGCAACCATCGCGGTTACAGTCAATACGGTGCCCCAATGTGTCACCAACGGCTCGATATGAATAAATATACATAGGCAATAATTTTTTAAAAAATATTTAAGTGAAATTTGAATCCCTTATGGTACGCAGTAAGTACTCTAACCACGAGACACTAGCGTTCAGTTTACTCAGCAAAACAAACATAAATTACGAAACACTACAATGTAAGTATTTGCTAATAAACTTAATGCATCGCTGAACAAACTGTAATACACATAATGATAACACATCTAAATCCTTATTTAATCTAAAACTTTCATATTTAGGTAATTTGAATTATGTACATATTATATTAAGGTTGCTAATAGCTTGATATGTTGATACCGTTTAGACGCAGTCGTTGTGCATTCGGTTGTCGATGATAGCGTATTCACATCTCAATATGTTATTGAGATTTAATATGGAGTTTATTAGAGCAAAATCGACTAAAACGTCTAAAAGAGTCTTGAAAATAGCCAGTTTAGAACGCAATGTTACCAAAACTAACCTAAATTTAGGTACCATCTGTCTATCCTGCTTTATGCGGGATACAGCGGTAAGCTAAAAAACTTATTTCACTAGTTAAACCATCATTTAAGCGAAATAAACATAGAAAATTTACTTTTAAAACACTCCGTTCTCCACTTTCCGTACAATTTGAACTAAAACTATTAATACAATCCATCATATATGAAAATAATTATGTATATAATTCTGTTCATTCGGTAGTACGCAATTGCATAGGAATGAGGCAATCACGTACACCGCGCGCATGCTAATACACTATTGAATAATGTATACGAATACGTCCTAATGTCGTCTATACTAAATATATGTTCTTGGACAGATATTTTGGGAAGTTTGTATAGGAATATTAGGAGGGAATAGGAACCTAGTGTTAAGAAACTCCGATTCCATTAAGACATTTTCTTTCCCCACGTACTGTCGAATTCTGGAGGCATTGCGTGGCTGTACTCAATACTGCAACTTCCTTGTTATACTAGAGTCTTTAAAATTGAGGAACAATGTCTTAATTTTGCCATTTGCGGGATTCAGCGTGAAGCTAAAAACTCATTGACTAGAAATATTTAAGACTCAAATCTGAAGTAAAAGTAATGGCAATAATGGTAATAACAAAATGTATGTGTAATCTGTCATTATATTTATCAACTCAGCAATCCTTTTTGCCTTCACTTTGTTGTTCTTGTCTCCATGTTTAATCAATTTAAATGAAATTCTAGCAAATATCGACTTGGAATTAGGAGCTAGTCGTGTCGCAGTGGCACAAGTATGTGACTTCAAACATAGGATAGGTTGTGAGTTCGATTTCCACTCGATGAAATGATAAATTTAATATTTTTGTTGTCGAGACCAAGTACGGCGTTAAGTCCGCCACTCAACACGCAATGCCTCCACATTTCGTCGAAAGATTTCGAGGGAAATGTCTTAAAACTAGGCTGCTATACATATATATAGAGCGTGAAACTGAAAAAAAAAATAGAGGCTTATATAAAAAACCATCCGTAATATTGACTTCAAATCAAAAGTTCCTGCGCTATAAAAAAAATATGAAAAATATGTAAATTATTATTCTAAATATATCTTAGGTGTGTAATTATAGCGCTCCGACACTCAACACGACTAAAATGTACGAGTATATGCAACTAAATGAAGACGCGACGTCCATAGTAAATACTCACTTCGGTTTATTATCACATTCATTGATAGCATTCGTAATAATATTGTTATAAAAAGGGGGTTCACGCTCTTTCCCGCATATAGCTGAGTAGGCAGAGGGCATCTAGTGATAAAACAGTCCGTTCCCCACACACTATCCAATTTTCTACATATTAGAGCGTTGAGGGATGGAATCTCTAACTATCCTATCTTTAACTGGCTATGGATTTTTATATTTTAAATATAGCCATTTTTCTATATGTTCATTTACATATAGCGGCGTTAAGTTCTAATATATTTAATGCCAAAAAGTTTCACTCTTTTTCCCCTATGGTAAGCAGAGAAAACCTAATTTTAAGACACTTCGTTCTCCGCTTTCCACACGTTTTGAGACATTTTGTATTCAGTGACGCAACTCAACGCCGCGTTTTCCTACTCGAGCGGGTAAATTATTTTAATACAATATCCCGCCCGACCACGGATTGAACCTACAATATCCTTTAATTTGAAACCTTAATATATTTCAAGAAAACGAACTAAAACAAAACTAAACTAAACTAAAATAAATCATCGCTTACTAAACGCACTGGTAGCTGGACTTATATAGTGTGGTTAGTTATCCGCTGGGATTTAGTTACGCAGTAATAAATATTGGTCGAAGATCTATGAGGAAGTATAGGCTTTCAATAGCTTTCGCCGGTCGTCGTGAC
>DWQW01006431.1:0-16318 GCA_018249695.1 Heliconius erato demophoon | reverse complement strand
AAGGTCCTTTAAGTAGAGACTAAATAGATTAACCGACTTGGTATTACATGGATCTCACAACTTTTTACGGTAGAAAGACTGAGCTGCGAGACTTGGGTTTTTTACAGGATGTTTTTGATGGCATTTTTTTTTACTTGACATTATATCACGCATTGTAATTTGGGCTGAGAGAACCTAAGAGCCCAGCCACAACAGCCTTCGTTCAAAATATATTTCATATAGGTATTGATGCCATCGTGGATAAGTCATATGGTTTTTGTAGGACAGAAAAGTGATAAATTTGGCCATAACTTAGATTTTTTTAGGTTAGACAGTGAGCATCTAATGTCAAGACTTTCAAACGAAACGAATTCAAAACATTGCACGTTGAGTGGCAGAACTCAACTTAAAGATAGAAAATAAAAATAATTTGTAGCCATTGTGGGTTAGATAGTCCACTATCGAACCCACAACCATCACGTTACATTAAACGCGACTTTTAAAATGGACTTAAATGTAGTAAGAGAGGCATAATAAAGAAATCAATCCCGATCCCTATCGTGTAGCTGTGAAGCTTATTGCGGAATATTTTTAACAGGCGTTTTCATAATATAAACAACCAGACAAACGCGAGGCCGCCCACCGAGGGTTCCGTACAAAAATTGGAGGTTTCGGGTTTTTCCTAAAACTCAGGCTTAACTTAGCCAGAGCCCTTTGATCTGATACCTTACTTGAACGGCTTTAATAGCAAATTTCGTCCCCATTTTAAGGCTATTATTTTTTTAGGATTTAACCACAAATGTACAATTTTCATGATTTTTCCTAAACTAGTACTACCTGTAGATGCTACCTGACAAATTTCATAATTCTAGGTTAACCGGAAGACCTTATTAATTATGATTCACTTTAAAGTGTCAAAATACGCGTTTTTTGCTATATAAACTACCATTTCTTTTTTTTTAGTAACTGTAGAAATACAGGCAAACAGACGGACAACAAATTGATCTCATAAATCTTCCTTTCTTCCTTAAAGGTCCGGACCCTAAAAAACAATATGGTATTCGAAAATAATCTTGATATAGCTTTCGTACAAACAAAAACGTAAATTTATCATATACATATATTTGTATGAAAAATAAAGAAAATCTTCAACCAAATAAACTAGATATATAAAAGTTATTCATCAGAATGACTTATAAAATGATAGTATTATATATATAAAATTACTTGTTATAAAAATTATATCACTTACCAAATTCCAGTTTCCAAAACGAGATCTATGGTCTCTGGCAGTTCTAATCTGAATCCTGAAAAAAAAAGATAACATCACTTAGCTATATAGTAAAAGATAATAAAAAACTATCAGTGTTTTAAAATATCAATTTTTTTTTTAAATTTAAGTATAAGTTAGAACTACTTACTCCCCTACATTCCCTTGCCCTTTTTTCCCTTTTTTTGCTCACGCATAGCAGAGAATGCAAAAGGAACCTGGGAACTTAGTGTTAAGACACTTTGCTTCCGGAAATGTTTTAATGGATTAAAACACTTCCGTTCCCCACTTTTTACCGAATTCTGGAGTTTCCGCACTTATGTTACCAGAACGAGGAAATTAATATTTAACATTTGTTTCCCTTGAGTGGACATCGAACTCACAACCTGTCACATTTACAGTCACACGCATGTACCTTTGCGCCACGACAGGCCTCAACAGAATAGTTTTTTAAAATATATATAGATTAAAATATGAAAATGATTAATATTCATTGAATTGTATAAAAATATGTTACATACATGTTTTTTTTTCTTTATCTGTCTATAGAAATCTAGTCAAAAAATACATTTGTTTACGACAACTTAATTCAGTAATTTACGTAATATATTTTTAAACAGTACAAAAGAGGTTTTAGCTATCAAATAAATTAGTTGTCGCTGTAACATGGCGCTTAATATATCTCTGTCACTACAACTTTATATTAGAACGTGTTCATTAACAACAAAAATGGCTAACGTATATGTTAAATACATAATAAAAGTCCAAAAAGTACTATTTTGTAATCAACTGTATAATTTTTTATGCTTAGTAATATATTTTCATTTTTGTGCATAACTTAATTAACAACACAATATTTTCATATTTAAGTTACTTATTTTCGTATTAGGCAAGGACAGATTTAAGGTAGAATGGGGTAAAATGTCACTGATACAGCATAGTTAATTTTTTAAATGTATTTTAGGCATTTTAATTTTCTCTACATTACAAGATCAAGATACTTCGTTTTCATTAAACACTACTGTACTCCACTTTCCGCCGAATTCTGAAGGCATTGCGAGTTGGTTAACCGAACTCAATGCGCTCGGGCGAGCGAAATGAAAATATTAATTCCTTGCGTGGAAATCGAACCCGCAACCTGTCGCGTTTATAGTCGCACACTTGTGCCCTGCACCAAGACTAGCCTCTGATATATCCTCCACCTAATTTTTACTGCGGAAAGACTGAGACTCTCTGCTTAATATTTTTAAATAAAAAGGCAAAAAATAAAATTAAATTAAAATTCAAGATAATATATGTATATGTACGTACCATCTGATATTATCCTTTGTATTATACTGGCCATGTCTTTCACTTCCGCTGCGTAGAAATTTTCGCCTGCATAGGGAGTTATACCTAAATCTGTTTTACATAAGGATCGTATTGCTTTAAAAAACAAAAATATGATTTAGTAAAATTAAACATTTTTTATAATATGTAAATTAACAAAAATGTAATATAATTTACAATAATCTCAGCACTTGAAATTTTTTTATTTGTTTTTAGCAATTTAGTTTATTTGCATATAAAATTTAAAATGTATGCACAGATGGCAATCTACATTGAGTTCCTTGGAATTCTAAGCTTTTTGGTTTCTTAATAGATAAGACTTATACATCCTACTAATAAAATAAATGTGAAAGTTTTTCTGGCTAAAGGTTTGTTCACGTTAAAGGAAAAACTACTGATTTGATTAAGGGGAAACTTTACAGTAACTTCGCTTATATGCAAAGTTTAAAAAAGTAATATTTGCCTACTTTTCTTAAAAATTGCTTGAAAGTATTATTTTTTATTCTCTTTCCTTACAATGCACGTCTATAAGTCTAGTCTATGTCAAGAAAGTAATATTAAAAAATCATACATCACCCAGAGTAAAGTGGCAGAAAGAAATTCTATCCTAATATAACAAAGAGAGCGGAATCCAACGCCGGTTACTTCTTACTACGAATTGAGAAATAAAAAAAAATCATAGAATAAATTATTCACATTGAACCCACAACTATCACGTTTACAAGAAGATACTGTTCCGCTACCGAACGACCACCTAGTATAATATAAGTATTACATTACTATGGTATAATAGACTGTGTGATTTTCATAGATATTAATTATAAGCTACATAATTTATATTATAACAAGACCCGTCCTTCCGGTTCCGCTCGGGTTACTTGGAACTTGCTTTTAATTTGTAGTTGGATAGCTTTTTATTTTACGTCTATGAGAACAAAGATAAAGAGATAGAGAAATTAAATGATTTAGAAGGTAATTTGGACTTCTTAAGTCCACAATTAATAAAGTTTTTATTTTATGGAAGTTCATTTTCAAAAAAACATTTCAAGAATATTTGGATGGTCCAAATTACTTTCACAATTAAAAGGAAGGAAGCTTTAGGAAGCTTTGTCAATTGTACTATGTATATCTGTTAATAATAATAGAATAACAGAATACATATATGTAGATGAAACGTAAGGATTTTTTCTTCTTTTATTATATAATGTACTTCTTAACTTCCTTACAATCCGATACGATTCAGCTGTTAGACTATATATTATATTTTAGGCTCGTCGTAGGTAAGTAAATTTTAATAAATTTCACTATAAATGTTCGATGTCGTGGCTTAGAGCCACGATTAGAGTACAATGATTTTTTTTCCTTTTCTTGCTCTTGTAAAAAAAAATCAAAGTCAACATGCTGCCTTTAAAATTTAAAAGATGCGCGATCATTGTGAAAAATGTTTTCTATAATTTAATACTCAGTAACTTTCTATTTAAGGCCAGTCGTGGCGCATCGGCACAAAGTGTGACTGTAAAATCGACTTGTTGTGGATTCCATCTCCACTTGAGGAGATGAAATATTTACTTAAATTTATATTTCTATTTCTTCGCTCTGGTGTCGAGGCAAAGCGCGGCGTCGAGTTCTGCCACTCAACACGAAATGGCTCCAGAAATTGGCAGAAAGTGGGGGACGAAGTGTCTTAACGCAAGGTTAACTCTGCTTATCCTGCTGTGTGCGGGATACAGCGTGACGCTGATTATTATTATTATTATAACTTTCTATGATCACATACCCACCAACTTTTAAAAAAATGACACCGTAGTGTCAAACGAACTAGATGAATAGCGTCAATATATCAGGTATGTTAATTATTATTATAAAATATAAAACACTTGTATATGGCAGCTTTCAAATGAATAAACCTTTTAAATGAAGTGAAATTCATATTCGGATATACAGACAAAGAGAGAAGTTAAAAAGATTTAAAAAATGTTTATAATTAGATTGTTTTAGATATATTTTTAGATTTTTTCCGAAAAATTTACATCGATTATCCGTATCTGTACTAGCATAACATTTAGATAAAAATATATCTAAATATATAAAACATAATATATAGACCAAAAATAGAAGTGTGATATCAAGGCAGGAAACAAAATTTGGCATTATCAATGGGCTATCGATATCTGAACCTATTCAGACAAGTATTAGATTATTCAAAAATTTTGCTAACAGTGGCTGAGAAAATAATTTTCATGTTTATAATCAAATCATCATTTTCTGCAAGAAAAAGGTTGATAATGTTTCACTCTTTATCCTGCATATAGTAGGAAACTTTATGTCTAGATACTCTGGTCTCTGGTTTCGGCCCGAATTCGGAACATTTGATGTTGAGTGGCCGAACTCAACAAAATTTTATAAATATATAAAGTTTAATCCCTATTTCATTTGTCATAGCACCATGCGTGATAGACCATACCTAGCCCGATATTGATTATTCTTTTTAAATTGGTTTTTATCATAAAACACTTTTTAATAAAGTTGCTAGGAAAATTTGATATAATTAAAATTGAATAAACAAAATTTTACGATTATAATAAAAAACATGAAGTTTAAACTAATCTAGGAATTCAATTTTCATAGCTAGACCAGAACTCCGATTATGCAGACAGTAACTTATAAACAGACACACACAAAGTACGAGTCTTCTATTAGTTAATAAAAATTCAAATTACATTACTACAAACATTATTCAAGATTTGATTTATTAATGAATTTTCATTTGAATATAAATTAAATTCATGGCGTTTTTGTAAAAGTTTCTTATGGCCTGATGTCACGGTTAGCGCCAGATCCGGTTATGAGATTTAATATGTATGTAGCTAAGCTATATTAAACATTTTTAATTATTATAATTAATCGTCGATTACGTGCATGATTAGCTTTTTTTTAAAACGAGCGAATTGATATCCTGTATATTGAGATTAAAAGCAAAGAATAAAAATTTTGTCATAAATTTATGTTAATATTCTTTTTCTTTTTTGTATATTAGACCTACAGTATATCTCTATAGTAGACCTCATTGAGTCTAAATTTTACTTAAGCTTGGTTAAATTCAATTTCAAAAAGGATACAATTAACCATATCCACTAAGGATCCAGGGTGGTCTGGTGGGGGCGGCGCCGGCTGAGCCCTCGTGACCGCCCTCAGCGTGTACGCGCGGACATACTCTTTGCGTAGATCGTGGAAACGCGCGTAGTACGTGGGAAGAGTGAGGTCCTTGCTGCAAGCTTCTGGATGAAGGCATTGTCTGAAAAAAGAAAAGAAACATATAAATTATCTTATCTTAGGTTTAGTAAAATTTACGGTAAATGATTGAAAACTCAGTAAAGTACGTCGAAGGAAGGCTACAGATATCATTCGCTTCCTAAGCCCAATATAAAGAGATTTCTATCAAAGTATGATTAAATCAAACCGACTGTCTTTTGCGTTAATCCTTTTTATTTAAACTTTTAAATTTTTTTTATCTCACTTTACTGTCTTAATTATCGGGTTATTTACATTAATTTTATTTCATTTCTCTTTCCACTGGCTATAAATTAATCTTATAACAACTATAAACATTTTACTCAATGTTTATAGTTGTTATAAGATGAATATATAGCCAGTATTATTGTTATGATTTTAACATTATATCAACAAACAGACCCGACTGCTCAAAGTGCTCTTGAAATCAAGGACAAGATCTGCGCACCCATCAATGTTTGATTGAAGTGATCGTTGTTTTACCTGATCGGTAATGTCAGAGATATAATAAATATTTATAATAAAATCAAGAGGCCAGTCGTGGCGCAGCGGCACGAGGTGTGACTGTAAAACCGACTGGTTGGGGGTTCGATCCCCACTCGAGGAGATGAAATATTTACTTAAATGTATATTTACATTTCTTCGCTCTGGTGTCGAGGATAAGCGCGGCGTTGAGTTCTGCCATTCAACACGCAATGCTTCCCGAATTCGGCAGAAAGTGGGAAACGGAGTGTCTTAACACTAGGTTCACTCTGCCTACCCTGATGTGTGCGGGATACAGCGTGAAGCTGATTTGATTTAAATTTTTATAATAAAATCGTAACTGATCGTTGTTGTTCATGGAAGATAAATCAGAAGAACTATTAATGGGGGCATTTATCCAATATAATAGAACCCAAAATACATTACATCATCATAAAATGTTGTATGTTTAAATTTTGTATGTTTAAAAATTTTATATGTTTGTTTGTGCGTTTGTTCACGCTAATATCAGATTTAACCGATATAGTGCAGTTTAATCACTATTGTATTGTGGCATTTAACATTTAGTGTTTGTTATAAAAAGGTTGTATAAATTTAAAATATTTTGTGTTCAACAAAATACCTACGTGCTAAAAGATTTGTTTTATACCACTGTTTTATATTTAGTTAACAATATTTTGTTGTTTAATATTATTTCTAAGACTATTATTTATCCGATGATAAAAAAAACTGAGGTTATATGATGATACAAAGTATCGAAATTTGAAAATTTACAATTCTCCAATATAAGTTGACTTCATGTTTATTTCCTGTGTGTTGTTGTGAGGGGTCATGTAACACTGGCCCAAACATAAAATTATCCAAAATGATTACTGACCGTGATTAAACAAATAGCTAAAAAATATCGAGAATTATACGTACATATTGCTTAGTCATACTATTTTGACCTACAATTATAAGAAATATAAATTTAATTAACCGATCAACAAGTAAATGATACGTGATATCGATGTAATATTTAATATCAAGTTTTTTCCTTGCAAACTTCACATTTGAGAGATACTAGTCGTGGCGCAGGGACCCAGCGTGCGACTGTACATGTGACGGGTTGTGGGATCGATTTCCACTCGAGGAAATAAAATATTTAATATTTTCATTTCCTCGTTCTGGTAACACGGCAAAGCGCGGCGTTGAGTTCCGCCACGCAAAAAGTTTGCAATGACGTTGCAATGTTTTAAAAATTGGGTGCAAAGTTGGAATGTCTTATACTCTTAAAAAGTATTAATTTTACCTACTCTCAACTGTGTTGAGGTCAGTCGTGGCGCAGGGGCACAAAGTGTGACTGTAAAACCGACTGATTGTGGGTTCGATTCCCACTCGAGGAGATGAAACATTTATTTAAATTTATATTTCCATTTCTTCGCTTTGGTGTCGAGGACAAGCGCGGCGCTGAGTTCTGCCCCTCAACACGCAATGCCACCAGAATTCGGCAGAAAGCAGGGTAGACAGAGGGAACCTAGTGTTTTAACACTAGGTTCCCTCTGTCTACCCTGCTGTGTGCGTGACGCTGATTTTATTTTATTTTAATTGTGTTATGGGGACAAAAAACTCAATGCCTATATTCTTTCGTCTAAATTGTTGAACTTTTTAATTTTCATAACCTGTTATCAGTTATATATATAGTTAGTATATGTAGAACTGGTTTAACTCGTCAATACGTAACATAGTTTAACTAACCGTAGGCAAGCAATGCTCTGTCATGATGAATTAGATAGAATTGCTAGAACACTAGGTCATTTTGTTCTAGGTATTTTTTTATTATTTAATTATCCTGATAGTACGAAGTCCAATGTTCTGTATTTATAAGTCATCGTGTTTTGCATAATTGGCTTGGAAACACACATACACACACACACATATATATTTCCATATCGCTGTATACATCTTTACACACTATATACAGAATATTTTTGTTAAACTTATATAAAACAATTTATTTTGCAAGGCACAGCTTATTATTCAACCTGGAGACAGCGACACTGCGTCTCACTGTAGACAAGAAGGTTGTAGGTTCAATTCTCATTCGGGAAACGGTTGTGCATGCGGTATTTTATAGGGAACCTGAAAGTACCTATCTAGAGCAAAGTATAAAATAAACAAAATTTCATACCTTACCTACGTCGGTAAAGAATACCGAATTATACAGATTGCCGGTAACATATATAAAAAAAAATAACGTAAACGTCCAATAAATCCTAAAATTTTGGCAAATATACAGAACGCTACAACAGTGACAGATAACAGTGTTTGTAAACTAAACTTATCTATACTATTGATATATAGTACACGTTATCTATTTTATCTTTTATCTTTACGACTCTTATTTCCTAAATGACTAGTGTTCTGTGTTTTGCTTTCAAATAAGATTGTAATATAAAGTTAGTAGCGCATGATTATTTTTTAAGTCAATTGTTAGTGATCAAAAGCACTAGCCTCCTTTTGGAGAAAAGGAGAAATATCTAGTTATTAAAAATAACTTCTCTTATTTTTTATAAACAAAATATGTACTTCTATTTCTATGTTAATACATAATATTATAATATTGCATTTATTTGAATTAAACAGGAAAAATCCTACGTTGACTTCGTTCTCGATTTTCCATTTATTTAAAAATACCATCGATATCACTGTGTCTAATATAATAAAGGTTATATATATATATATATATATATATATATATATATATATATATATATAATAAACGTTGTTACTGACGAGGAAATCTATTATTGGAAGCATTTATCAATGTAATGGAACCCAGAACATAGATTTTTAATTATTTTGTCTATTTGTCTATGCGTTTGTGCACGTTTATCTCAGAAGCCGATTAAGCGTGTTTGTTTTTCATTGAATCGATTCATAAATAGAAAAGTTATATCAATATATATTTATTTTTCAATAAAATAAATGTCTTATTATGATACGCAAGCAATTTAGATTAGGAAATAAATAATAGTCTGTTTCAAGCGGACAACGCTACGAAAAGGTCGCTAGTACCTATCTAATATAGCGTAAAACGGAGAGCAGCATATCTTGACACTAGATTCTCTTTGCCTAACCTGACATGTGGGAAAAAGCGTGAAGCTGAATTGATTCGCGCGACCTTGACCTAGAACCCATGAATAGTGCCAACAACTCATAAATTGCAGAGCAGAAAGAAAATTTTAAATGTTATATTAAAAGCGATAACAAGTAAGTATTATATAAAAACAAAAACAACCTTCCAAGTTTAAAAAAAAAGTTAAGTAAGTTAGTAATAAAAATAAAATTTAACAATTTAAAGTCAAGGTTGAGGTACATAATAAAAATTAATTATTTCAAATTGTTTTAAAGTGCAAACTCAAGTGTGTTTGGTACCTACTCACGCGAGAGCTGTAATTCATATAAAATAAAAAGATTACTTTAATAATTTTAAAGAGCATTTAAATGTCATTTTTTTAGTTTTCGCTTTATCTTGTATATAGGATATATCCCACTAGCTCCCACCTTCACTTATAAAACTTGAATTCGAGACATTGCGTGTGAGTAGTGGAACTCACTGCGGTGGGTATTCTGGCTTATTCTATTTTATATCCATACGTTAACCACATTCAGTATTTTGATCCAAGCAAGATGAGCATTGAATAAAATAGATTAATATATTACGTTTAAAATTAGATCAATATATTGTTTTTTAAATATTTATAGATAGATCTCTGGGTTAAGATTTTAAATCACGTAGGTCACATCAATATGAT
The DNA here is from genome assembly GCA_018249695.1 of Heliconius erato demophoon. Lineage (NCBI taxonomy): Eukaryota > Metazoa > Arthropoda > Insecta > Lepidoptera > Nymphalidae > Heliconius > Heliconius erato. Next base: position 6,169 of record DWQW01006431.1, on the reverse strand, counting down.
AAAATAGCAGCGTATCTGGTGTCGAGAAACTTCGTTCCTCAATCCATCTAATTTTCGAAATAACGGTTTGATTGGCGTAACTCAACTCCACATCAAAATAAAGTAAAGTTATGAATAATAACATTGGTAATGTTTTATACTATACATTTTTTAACTACAGCTTCTTCATCAAGCAATACTAGATAAACAAGAGTGAGTGGTGACTCAGTCTCAGAATATATATTCTTTAAGCATGAATCTAGAAGAAACCGATTAGTTTCGTAAAGATTACTTTTGATTGCTCTCAAATAGTGGCAATTATGTCATCTGAGGTGCCTTATGTAAGGTTGCGGTGAAACGCTACGCCTGTGTTGCCTATCCTGGCCGTAATAGTAGTTTAATAATGCAAGTATAAATATTTATATATATTATATATCGTATCGTATAGTAACAGAAATATATAGTTATATTATTAGAAATATTTATTATTCCAAAAGTTCGCTTAAAATTGTATTTAAGAGGACTTCAAGACCTAAAATAAAAAAAATGTTTTATTACGTTCCCGTAAGAATTTTGGAGTAAAAAGAGTGTAGGAATCTACATTCTTTTTAAAGTCCAGCGGTTTCTGTTCTGTCATTAAAACTCCTTGATCGTATATTTATAATATAAATGTTTTCATGATACTTAAACGAAACCACAGCATTGATGTTCACTACGAAAAACGTAATGACTCTAAAATAAGCATAAATTGAAAATAGTAAGGTACCTGGCCCATGTAAGGCCCACCTTATTTGTTTCTAAGTATAATAAACAACCTACGAGTGTTGAAGTAAAACAAAAGTGTTTATTCAATCATTTATTCAATAGTCAACATATAAATCACAGTTTTGTTTCAGACAACAATGTCAACTATTAAATATAAGCTCTTTTTAAAAAAGTGACTTCTGGGCCTTATTTAAACCACTGTTCCTTAATAAGGCCATACCTGGGCCTTCTTAGGATATATGAAAGAATTACCTTATCATTGATATTCAATACTCCAGATGGCAGTGTTGTCTGTCATAGTTTTCCAATTTCAGAAACAAACCACAACTATTAAAAAACCTACACTTTAAATAAAATAAAATAGGAACTTCTTAGTAACAGTAATTAAGAAATAGGAATCAGTCTTGGCATTTACTAAACTGTAATAAACTCTTCAATAATTGCTCTTAAGATCCTAACATTTTTTTAAATTATTTTTTTCTTAATGCATGCTACAGGGCATTCGAAAAACTCATCATTTGAATCAAGGCAAACACACATCTCGTGGAACCGGGCACCACATAATCTACATTGCCTCATGTGCAACATTTTATCTTCTTTGCAAGCATGACAATACCAAGTTTCAGCTAATGACTACTGCTTCTTTCTAGTCACTCCAGATTTCTGAACTCTATCTTTGATGGTCTTTGGCCTTCCTTTTGGCTGCGTAGAAGGCGTGCTTTCATTTTTTATTGCAAATAAATCTTTTGTTACTTGTTGCCCCTTATAATTTAATGCTATCTTTCGTGGGGCAGCTGGGTTAATATTAAGGATTTTTGGTGTCGGAATGAGTATTTGAAAACTTGTTCGCTCTTGTATTGCTGGCTTGATCTATTGAAGGATCGTCCGCAGGAGTTCCTGCATGAAAAGGCTTGTGGTTTTCATTATTGAAATCAAAAGCTCCCTTCTCCTACTCCTACCTCAAGCCAACTAAGTGTTGGCTTGAGGTAGGAATAGCAGCACCAGTTCTTAATGACAATAAATGTATTCAATTTTTGGGCCCTTGCTGGGTTCATCATATGGGATTTTCGCCGAACTAGTTGAGGATGCTGTTTTAGAAATAAATTAAGCCATTTTCTTCCAGCTGTAAAACAGGCATCACAAAAGCGATTAAGTATGTTTTTTTTGGTACGAAAACATATGCTTGCTTTCGAATAAGTTTAGGTGTTAGGGTCATTCTCAATTCAGCCAAGCGTATTATTTTACCCACTAAATCTTCTTCTTGTTCTGGTGTTAGGTGGCCGATCGACCTAATTTCCTTTCCAATGAACCAGTCCTTAAGTGATTCCTTCATGTTCTTCGTGCAATGTTATATCATCTAGCAGCTTCTCTTTGGGAAAGAATTTTCCGTTCTACAACCATCACAGCACAAGTGATCTGGTTCTCGGACCCATTTGCACGTTTTTGTTTTGGTTTAGATGCTGATTCTTTGACTAGTTCCATAATTCTACTGAAATATGAAAATAAAACAACCTTTAATATTACATAGTCATAATAAGGCCCAGGTCGATTCCTAGTGGGCTTTACTAGGTTACTATAGTAACCTCGTACAAAAAAATAATAAAAAAAATATAGTAATCAATTTTACTGTCAAATTTTTAAAATAACATGAATAAACAGCTAATAAACCACTATATATAATTAAAACAAAAATTAATTAAGTAATATTGAAAATACTTACGTTTTTGTACGTCGAAATTTAATAAGGACGTATGTAGGAGCGCTCGCGCTGCCTTCTATCGACTACAAGTTCCAACAGGTTCGCCACAGCACGGCGGTTGCTATGGATACGTTGACCATTCAAGAATAAATACTCGACGACGAGAGCTCAATCCGCTTAACTTTGTAGTTTTGGATATTTAAAAAATGGGCCTTATTAGGCACTGGGCCTTACATAGCTCACCTACCTTATATTACTATCACCGGTCTCAGAAAAAATAGGAACTAGTCTTTCAACTCTAATAGAGATAAATATTGAAAATGCTTTTAGGATTTGTGCTGGCTTTTCCCTTTTAGTTGACAAAGAAAATGTATTCAACGACAAGATATCTAACATTGGCGCTATTTACTTAAGTAGGTACTCTGTGAAAAGTAAATTTCTCTCTTACAAACAGGTAAAATAAGCATTTACCTTATAACTATATTTACTTACCTATTTTAATAATACTACATATTAGCTATTTAAATTATTGTTTACATGTTTAGAATCATGAATAAAATAGATAGATCAGACATATATACAAATATTATAAAGATAAAGAGTTTTTTATGGAAAAAGACATGGTAAACGAGCGTGTGTGTTGAACGCAGTAATCTCAGGAACTACTAGTTGGAATTGTATAGACTATAAATGTTGTATAGTCCATGAATCGAGGCTCTAAGTTATATTATACCACCTTAATTGTTTCTCACTGTACCTGCTGTCAGAGTTACCTCCTGTACTTAGAATGTCACCTTAGTTATTTCCATTTGTCTCTGGCGAAGTTGCTGGTAAAATCTAATTTGATATAATAATCCTCATACATTCCATTTTTTTTATTGTTATACAGTTATTTATATTTTATTGTTATTTAACTATTTTAAATATATATTGAACAATACATTAACAAAATCGAATAGAAATCATTGCATTTTCATTTTAAACCCCTGACACCGGAAGTCAGGGCAGATCTGTATCAGAACAACGTCCTAAAATACCTTTTGTTGACATCGCTGACCTTCCTCAACTAATAATAGAATTACATCCATTATACTACTATGGTAAGTTACCATAAGTATCGTATTCGATAGTTCAAATGATAAGCAGATTGTTATCATTTAAATATTGTTTTGTATATGTTTTTTTTTGTTTATTTAAATATCTAATATGACTATATAATGCATGCTGTCGTGTTATAGAGGTGCAGGTGCACACCGTTGTGGGTTTGAATCTCACTTACGGTTGTGTAGAAAAAATGACTTTGGAGAAAGAGAGAAACCGATTGGAGAGTAACTATAAGAAAAAGAAAAGAGAATTCGGCATTTTATGTTATTATATTGCAATACTATTCGTTTCCTTTTCATTTGGCGGAAAAAAATCGAGATTTTGCAAAACGTAAGTGATGCTTGATATACGATATAATGCTCTAAGGAAAAAATAATGAAGAGGTAAACAGCAATAGTTGAACATTAAATTAGCCAATTTAATGTTACATTTTGTATCCAAATATATAATAAACATACTTTTATAGCGTAGTCTAGCTCTGGACGCAAATCTTTCTTCACATGTGACGTTATTCCTTACAACAGTCACTTAATAGAAAATATTATAACAGAGCCCAGAGGTAAAGTAGTAAATCAGTTCCTATAATTTTTTTCTATCTTATTTAACATATTTCTTTTACAACACCTCATTTGTTGTAGAACACCATTGTTATTCATTGTATTCATGTGATAAACTCGTAACCTCTGATGTAATATGTACTACTACGAACTACTCTTTGAGTAAAGCGGATTTATGAAAGAGGTTAATATATATATTTTTTGTATAGAAATTACAAGTATTATTGGCTTGTTGTAGATGCTTAAAAAGTAAGTACCTATTCATAAGTTTTTTTAAGATTGGTTTAATAATATGTATATAGGTCGATTTCCACCGTTTTATATTTTATAATTACTTCGCTCCGCTCCCAAGAACTGAGCGAATTCATTTCACCTCTTTCTACCAGCTCAATCCTTTCCGCCCGGCTATTTATTGGTGGAAATACAACTATGTAGTTTACTCTTACGAGTTCAACGTAGTCCTCAATGGGCCTGGTCTGCTCGCGGTGGAAGGGCTTTACATAGGTACACATTCAAAATCTTTATTATTATTATTATTACTAGAACTGTAATAGATTCACCGATGTATGCAAAAAACATTTCACATCTCGTTTTAAATAGATTAAGCTATCATTATTGTTACATACTTAAGTTATTAATACTTACAATTAACTTATAATTCCATTTTTCCTATAAGGATAATAAATTTGAAAATATATTAAAATTAAACATAACCAACAGGTTTATCTGCTATTTAAAACTATAATACACCAACCTGAGCGGTGGCTGGCCATCTGTGACGAGCCTGAAGAGGGGGGAGTGCGGGTCCACTTGTAAAGAGCGCACGAACTCATCGAACTGAAACAGACAATAGATTTTTTTACCTTATATGGAATTGTTAAATCCTTATTAAAACGTCTATAGAAGTATTATTAGTAATGTGTTAGTTGTTGATTTATATTTGTTTATAAAATTTTTACTTAACATATTGTATTTTAAATTAAATGGAAATATTATCGACCTCATCTTTTTTATTATACTCATCAATCGGGGACTATATTTTTGTCTCAATCAGACTGTATCACGAGAAAAAATATTTTTTGTATAGCTTTTTATATATTTATCTCTATAAATGGAATTTGAACTCATAACCACTGCAGAAGTCACATTTGTTTTAACGAAATCGTGACAACATCATAACAATATAAGAACGATCTAGGGATTTCGGTCAAGGCTATGGTTTGATTTATCACGTGCAAACTATAGTGTTCAAAACTGTCACTTCTATCAGATAAATGGTAAGTAAATATGTCGGGTAGTAAAGTCAGTATTTTTAGAAGCCTTATTTGCTTTGTATCTAGAATTGAAAAGATATTTTAATTCTAGATACAAACCAACCATTGTAAGTTTATGGCTCTACACTGCACTAAAATTACAATACTATGAATTAAACAATACATTTTTTATCAGTATAATCTATTTCAAATGATTATTATTTTTAAAGGTTTATTTATGGGGAAAAATATTGTTAAAATATATAAGTAAAACTAGATTCAGACAAAGCTAATACGTCGTCAGGTATAAACAAAAGTGTGTAAAAAATAGCACATACTCATACACGAATACTGTGATTTAATCAACGGTAATTTGAACAGGAGGGCTCATTAATTAAATCATTTTCTACTTACAAAGTTGTTGTGATGAGAAATAAAGGTTGGTTATGCAGTTAATGACTCATAGAGTATTGTTGCAACAGAGTAAACGCGTTTTGGATGTATGTAGGTATAATGCGTTATTTCAAGATTGGCTTGATATGAAATTTAAGTAGATAATGACGATATGAAATAATGAAATGAAAAAAACCTAATTAAATTACGTCTTCAATTTACATATCAGGCCGTAATCAAAAAACGTCTAAGGTACTTGTTCCACTGAATTTTTATTGGTGATCGAAATCAAATTGTAATGATTTTATATTAATTAGTTTTAATATTCGCAATAATTTATTATAAAAATGTGAATCAACCTCTTTGTTGAATAAAAAGATGTTTTTAAATAGAATAATATGGAACTGTCACGGTAGAAC
>DWQW01006430.1:0-16319 GCA_018249695.1 Heliconius erato demophoon | reverse complement strand
CAATACACTCGATATGAATATACCATATAACAAGCTCCTAAAATTTTAATGAATGCAAATACACCGATGGAAACGTTACAGATACAGCCGAAAACTACGGGGACCCAATGTTGTGTTAAATGTTTGTTCATTTATCTACGTTCTGCATGCTCAACGTTTTTCTTTCATATTTTTTTTATATAAGGTTAAAGGTTTAGAAATAGATTTGACGTGACGATTTTTTTTTATATTACGCTGGTTTAGTTTTATTCTGACGTTTCTAGGCACAACCTGAACTTATTTAACGGTACGTTTCCTCTCAATCGTATACTTTATACCTAACAATATTTTAGCATTATAAAATCACATAAATTTTCATATTTTACAGTACGACGTTCATATACAGCCACAGGTTTGACCTACTTGGATCTACATCTACACAAATATTTGAGTGAATCTGGGAGTGGCACCTTCTCTCCCTAAAAGCGTGACGTCCATCCAACTACGACGTATCCGACATGTTACTCAACCCTCTTTTATAATATGTACGGAGACGAGAATATCTCTATTATAGATTTAAAAAACAATTGCTGATTATTTTATCATAGTGAAAATGCTATAAACTATTTGTATTTATCTAGTGTTTATACAAAGGAATTAAATGGACAACAAAAATTTCACTATTTTTTAGACAGGTTTTAAAGATTATAATTATTTATATTACATGATTATTATTTATATGGTTATTATTTATATGTTTATGTGAAATGTGTTATTTAGCACAAGAGGGAATTAAACTCGTGACCTTTGACCCAGAAAGTACTCTTTGTGAACGATAAGAAAAATTTTTAAAATAAATTATTCACATCTTTATTGGTTTTATTTTAGGATTGGGAATTATATACCTATTACAAAATATTTTTTAAGTTTTGCGACGCTATGGCGACACAATTTGAACTTGTAATGATTCTGTTATAGATTTTCTGTTATAGATATTTGGTGTTCATAGTGCATCACTATGACAGCCAGCGGCCAAATGTCTACAAAATCCATGAAAGTAAGCTTCAAAGTACTTTTTATTAGTTTTCTTGAACTTGTACAAAAATAATAATTATTATATACATTACTAGTATATAATAACTATAATTACTTTTATTTATTTTTGTTTTAGTTTCACGCCGTATCACGCAAACAACCTAGTGTACACTCCGACCCAAATTTTCCGCAATGTAGAATTAACACGCTTTTTTTCACGCTCACGCTCACGTAACTTTGTATTTGAGCAAGTATCACCCGAGGAAATTGTGAGTAAAAAGTGCTTGAAATAAAAAAAATAATTTTAATAAAAAACAAGAACCTTGACTGCATAAAATTAAAAAGAAAAAAACACCTATCTAGGAACACCTGGGCTACTGAGACAAAACTAACGATACCTCAATTATGTAAATCCGTTCAGTGGTTCTGGAGATAAGTAATAAAGTATATTAATTATTAATAAGTTACACATGCTCATTACCAGGACGAAAGCATGCTATCATTGAGCAATGACTCATATTAGCACGTGTTTCATAGCATTGCTGATAATGAGCATGCTAATTTCGAGCTTGCTCAAAAATTGACAATCGTTCGATTTTTTAAGCATGCTACATGCAGTGCGGGGGAAAGGGGCGTTCTAAGTAAGTAAGGGAAGTTCTAAGCACATGTGAACATGTTTGCTTATTTATCATGCCTATATCGATCAAACGCTCGCGGAGGTGGGCGTGTACAATGATAAAAAAAATCTAAAATTTGTTATTGTATATGGGAAGAATGAGTACCTATGCCTCACTCCTTCTTATTTTCTTTCTTAATAAAATTATTGCAATCAAACTGATTTTATTTAATTCTGTAGAGAAGGCCACAGAGGGGGTGCTTTTCCATGTTTCACCATCTGCACTGCTTCACCGGAATTTCATAAAATATGGAGTACCCAAGTTTCCAGTCTGCGTTTAAAAAGCAACAGTGTTCCATTATTAAAAAAGCATGCCAAATTAAAGCAAGTGTGTCAATTTAAATAGCATGCTAGTGTGTAAGCATACAATTTATTGAGCATGTGTAACTGTAGCTTAAATCAAAGAATCCAGAAGGTTAGTATAAATAACATGGAAATCTTCTGGATCTCCTCTAAGGATGGTCGTTATTTCTACGTTAGGTCGCACCTCACGTACGCGCCAAAGAAACAATCTACAGATTGTTTGCAACATTGCCCTAGGAAGAGAACATCCAGCTTGGCTACCTAACGCCTAAACCCAGTGATTGACACGTCCATCTTCATGGATGGTGGAAAAATTTAAAGGCCAGAAGGCTTAACCCTGATGGCGTTCCCTCTTTCCCTCTGCTGGGGTTAAAAGACAAAAATAATCAGTTACTAGTTATTTCATAATTCATAAGTACTATCATGACTTCTGTGAACTACAATTAAGGAAACAGTGTGGGACTGATGGGTCAATAAGCATCTACATATGTATCTCAATAAAAATCAAATTAGTTATAATAATAGATACGTTAACACAGGAAACAAAACAAACTTCATAGGTAAAAGAAGCAAATCTCCATTCTACATTACATGTATATTTTAAATAAATGAGATTATTCGAGAATCATTTCTAATTTGGTTATTTATTAGGCCGTCGGGGCACCGTATGACAAAAGACATCTCTATTTATACTAATATTATAAGCTGGAAAAGTTTATTTGGCTGATCGCGGTAATTTCAGGAACTACTGGTACAAAATGAAATTTTCTCTTTGCGTTGGATAATCTATCTACAGTATACAGATAAGTAATATTACATCACGCTATGATTAACGGGAATGGACCAGTAATAAAAAACGTTGCAAAACTTGAGAGCTTCCGTTGTTTTATATGTTAACAGTCATTATAAGTGCGGTGCAAGCATTTATTATAAAACAAATAATTCAGTTAATAATTCGTATAATTTAGTGATTGAAGCCGCAGATCACTAGTAATAATAAATCTGATATAAAGTCATAGCGGAAGCAACTAAAATGTATAGAAAATCTATTAATTATAATGACTATGATTTAAACGATTATAACTAAGTGTAACCTATAACAAATTGAATGGGTACTCAAAATATTTCGTTTTATTTCACAAACCATAACATTTACAAAACATAATTTATATTTTACAAAAAAAAAAACAGTAGTCAGTAGCATTTTTTGATACTCACCCAGTCTAATTAGAAATGACCTATATTTTTATGTTTTATAATATATAAGGAGTACAAAAACACTTTTTACTGTATGTTAAATGTAAAACCAATATTGACTTATACTTCTATATAGATTTTTTTAATCAAGCTGTATCCGGCACACAGCAGGGTAAGCAGAAGGAACTTAGTGTTAAGACACTCCGTTCCCCACTTTCTGCCGAATTCTAGAGGCATTGCGTGTTGAATGGCAGAACTTGCCGTGGCCGCTTTGCATTGAGACCAGAGCGCAGAAATGGAAATATAAATTTAAGTAAATATTTCATCTCCTCGAGTGGGGATCTAATTCTGGCCTCAAATTCTATATTGATAGCTTAATAAATAAAGTCACAAGCATTATTAAAATGTAACTTAGTCTAAAAATGTTTCCATCTACCTACTCACAATCTACAAGACGTAACCTGAGTTTTGCATTTGTGTGAGTGATCACCGAAAGTAGAGCCAGAAAACTTTTAAAAATATTTTTTTATAAGTGAAAAAAAATATTAGTAATAAAAAAAAGAAACGCGAAAAAATATCAATTCATCTACTGTTGTGTTTTTATTAATGACATGTTGTAATATATGTATGGTATCATGAAACCAAACGCCATAAATTAATAATTGAATTGATCATCAAGAGCAGTGTTGTGACAACAATTTATTCTCTTCTGCTTGGTCACATACATTACATTCTATTTTTGTACTTTGAACGTTTTCATTCATTTTTAATAAATCTAACAAACATTACATTAATAGTTAAAATTAATTTAAAAGAGGTCTAGTTAGGTCAAATGCGCCGCACTTCCAGCCGTCCTCGCACCTATTTGTATGGGCAATATCTGTGCATTTCAATTGCAAAGCTCAGCTTATGCCTCGACTGCACTGATACGACGAATTAATTGTCAAAACGCCTTTTTTACTTATAAACATCTACTCTCCATATATGAAAGATAAAATTAAAAACTTTTATTTTGGATTATTTATAGTACGAAATAAGGATGTTGTTTAAATAATTATAAATTAAATCAAAAGTTAAATCAGCTTTACGCTGTATCCCGCACACAGCAGGGTAGGCAGAGGGAACGTAGTGTTAAGACGCTCCGTTCCCCACTTTTTGCCGAATTCTGGAGGCATTGCGTATTGAGTGGCAGAACTCAACGCCGCGCTTAACCTCGACACCAGAGCGAAGAAATGGAAATATAAATTTTAGTAAATATTTCATCTCCTCGAGTTCGGATCGAACCCGTCGGTTTTACAGTCACACCTCGTGCCGCTGGGCCACGACTGGCTTCCATTAAATAATTATATTTAATAAAAAAAGATTTTCTATAAAATTTTGTCGGTATATATTTAACGAGGTTTTTCAATATCTTTCAGGTGTAATACAGGTGCTTAAATAGAAAAATATTACATCTCAAAATGTGATTCTTTTCAAATTATATAATTAACTCTCTAATGACAAAAACAATTATTAAATTGAATTTTGAGATTTACTAATTACTAATAATATAAATCTCGTACTACTAATATTTATTAACAGTAATATTTACTAACAATAATCTAAAAATCTAAAATCAACCAAAATATAACCAGCCTGCTGTTGTAAATCAATTGTGCTTTTATTGCCTTAAAAACCTATTGAATACTTACCAAAAATATTTAGCTTAATTTGTTCTCACTTTTTTTTATCCTATTTAATACTATTATATATTTTATTCTTAAGAATCTCGATAGTTAAGAAATAAAATTTTAAACCATAGAGGGTTTCTTTTCTATTGCTTTAGATATTTCTGTAATAAGGTCTTTATATATGATTGGATTTATATTTTTACCCAATAAGTAAAGTATAAACCAATCACCAAAACCAAAATGCTTTGTTATTCGTGAAACAATATTTCGCTTAACATAACGGAGCTGGCCCATAATCATAAATGTTCGAAGTGGGCGTAATGAAAATACTAATAGCCTAAAACATACTGCAAACGTTGTAATAAAAGCAAGAAATATGAGCCAAAACCATAAAATAACAAAAATCTTCTCATTTACAATATTTAGTGGCAGAACGCACAACCTGTCCTTGAGTTGTATTGAACCAGAGGGACCATAGTTTCTGAACCAACATTTTGTAAGTTTTGGGAAATATTGATCCATAGGATTTACAGAATTGAAATCCAAAAAGTCGGAAGGTACTCGAGGTATATGGGTAAATGCCGCTACAGCCGCACCATAGTTACGAAATGCACCTCCCAAGAATATATCGAGAATGAATATTTGGCTTACCTGGAAAATATGAAAAATATTACATTATATAATTTGATTAAAATTGCTTTCAAGACTAGACGAAAGTGAGGTTTTAATCACTAACCACATTAATTAAATTTAGCAGTTCACAAAAAGCAAAGCGTAGTGCATATGTATTATGAGTATAGACGTTGGTATATTTTAAATATGATACCAATTCTTCACGTCTATATTCTGTCCAATCTTTTGTGACCATAGGATTAGCTAAAAACAACAGATTTTATTTTAAAAATATTCATTTTGTATTTAATACGTCATGAGTAATATTTTCTGAGGCCAGTCGTGGCGCAGAGGCACAAAGTGTGACTGTAAACGTGACTGTTTGTGGATTCGATCCAGGTTCAAGGAAATGAAATAATTATATCGAAGCGAAGAGCGGCGTTAAGTTTCGCCACTCAACACGCAATGTCTCCAGAATTCGACGGAAAGTGGGGAACGGAATGTCTTAATAGTAGATTCCCTTTGCCTACCGTGCCATGTGCGGGATACAGCGTGAAGCCGATTTGAGTAATATTTTATGTATTCATATGCAATAAGCATAGAAATAAATTGTATTCACTAGTTTACTAAGCCTCAAACTACTTAAAGAACTACTATACTAAAGATAAACATGGTCTAAGAGCATTTGAGTTTGAGCCTTTGATATCAATTAAAAAAACGACGTCTCTCTCTTACCTAAATCTGATGCTAATACCTTCAGTCTGCCACCTTCCCAAAGTTTCCATAGATAACGTGGAGTATAAAACATGACAGCCTGACCCAGCAGAACAAAGCAAACCCACTGGTAATATGTATGTTTTATTTGTTCATCATTAATGCTATTTGGGCCTACTCCTGGATATGCATTGTGTTTACCTCCAATACCTAAAAACGGTATACCAATATTATTTACATCTTATTATTGTATATGTAATAGTTATTAGTTTTAAATAAAAGTGATGCCAGTCGTGGCGCAGGGGCACAAAGTGTGACTGTAAATCGACTGGTGGGTTCGATCCCCACTCGAGGAAATCAAATATTTACTTAAATTTATATTTCCATTTCTTCGCTCTGGTGTCGAGGATAAGTGCGGCATTGAGTTCGGCCACTCAACACGCAATGCCTCCAGAATTCGGCAGAAAGTGGGGAATGGAGTGTCTTAACACTAGGTTCCCTCTGCCTACCCTGTTGTATTCGAGATACAGCGTGAAGCTGATTTATTTAAAAGTTAACATCTTAATGTTTAATTCCAATGAATGTAATCTTCATTGAAAGATGGGTACGTATGTCTGTATATACATGTAAATTAGTAAATAATAGGCAATTACACTATTATTTCACTTACCAACAAGCTTGCTTTTCAAGGTATATGTTCCGTAAATCCAGCAATAACTATTAATTGCGTCTTTGTCAACATCTTTTTCACTATCATTCATACAATGTATGGGATCACCAAAAAATTGTTTAGATGTAACTAGTAAAGTGAACACAAGCAAAACTATTACCGTATATTTGTAATGCATCCGAAAAACATTATTGTCAATAGATACGTTTTCAAATTTTAAGAAAGATCGAAAGGGCATAAACAAATCTATCATTTTGAATACTTAACCACCTTACGACCTTAACCTTTACCACAATGTTATTTATATTCGTACTACCCACCAACTGCTCAGACAAAACAGGCAAAAATTAAATCCTACCACTTTCTTTAAATATAAACTATAACTTTATTACTGTCAATAAATAAAAATGTCATAAATATTACTTTTTAAATTTGTAGTTAATTATGAAAATAAAAATTAAATGTAAAAAGTTATAAGCATATTTTAAATTACGAATCAAATGTCATATTAAATGATATTATGAGCTATATATTATACACAAAAATATTTACATTATGCGTTCAGTTGAAGTAGACACCAGTCGTAGGCGTGGCACGGCGCTGGCGTGCCTGTGGCTATAAAAGGGACAGGTTGTGGGTTCGATTCCCACTCGAGAAACGAAATATTTATTTTCTGTTATACGGTACTAATAAGGCAAAGGCGGTAAACAATGCGGTTTTGTCGCCTCGAAACCAGAGCGGAGAAATGAAAACATTGAATATTTCATTTACAAGAAATGAAATATTAAATTAAATTTATAAATATAAATATAATTTCTAGTCATGGTGTCGGAGCAAAAAGAGCGGCGTTGAATTCTGCCGCTAAACACGCAATGCCTCCAGGCAACAGGCACGCAATTCGGCGGAAAGTGGGGAAAGGAGTGTCTTAACACTAGTTTCCCTCTGCCTAACCTGCTGTGCTATAGCGGATTTTTGTATTTTTTTGTAGGAACCGAACCCACAGCCACTAATAAAAGAAGAAGCAAGAAGGGAAATGAAATAAGTGTACGAAACGGAACAGTTTACTTTTAAATGTTAGAATTAGTGCAACATAATTAGTATCAGAACGTGTGAACAATATGAACAGTCGGAATAGAGCTGTGGATGCAAAACAAACAGTGTTGGTATGAAATTATATTTCATTTAATTATGTTATTGTTATTATTTTTGCTATCGACAAAAATTATAAGTAGGTACAGTACACGAGGCTTAAGCTGAGCTTTGTATTTGTGTGATGTCACTAAAAGTAGAGCCACAAAAAAATATTTTTAAACTTCAATTAAATAATACTATACTACCATAAAAAATATATCAATTCTTTTACACCAGACAATGCATAAATTTCACTCTCATCTGATGAGACTTTTGTGTTAATCGTTCCGTTACATCATGAAGACCAGCGTTGAGTTCACGATTTTTGTTCTCTTTTTAACCGACTTCCGTAAGTAAGGAAGAGGTTATCAATACGACTATGTTTCTTACCTCAGAACTTTTGACAGGGTGAATTGATTTTGATGATTCTTTTTTTTATTTGAAAGCTAGTGCTCATTTTTTTTTGGTCGATTTTTTGGTCGTGGTCATTTTTTTTGTTCGATTTTTTGACAATGGATACATAAGGAAAGCACATTAGTCTTAAATTTGCATTAGCAGACGAACAACGAAGTGATCTTATAAGGGTTATGTTTGATATATGTACTTGGTAAGCCGCGAAATTGAAAATATTGATAAATACTTATTTAGAAAACGTATAAAAAATTTTTTTTGAACGTAGCGGGACTCGAACCCGCGCCTCCTGGAAATTGACCATAACTCCTGGAATAACACTTTAAAAATGTTTAAAAAATATTGATAAAGTTTATAATTTAAAAAAAAATTATAATATTTTAGATAAATCTTTTCATAGAAATTTTATTTTCATTACAAATCTAAAAATATTTGAATAATTACTAATGAATTATTGTATTTTACTGTTTTGTTCTTTTGCTATTTTTGCTTTCCTGAGGTTGGCAACTCTGTCTGTCACTTCGTAGATCGTAGTCTAAGTCATTATATGTTATGTTTACTTTTTTCTTATTTACTTATTGAAAGGATTTAGCGTTACTTGATTATGATTGCTAATATTGCTGATCAAACTGAAAAATAATTATAAGTTACACGTTGTTGATATTGTTAAAGTAATATTATTATTATTGTATTAAATATCCTAATTATTTTTATAAATGTTACTAAAAATGATAACATTTTATTTATAAGATAAACAGACGTTCATGTTTTAATATTTTGTAAAATTGTAATCATAATATTTCATTCAACATGTCTAAGAAAAACATAGTATTTCACCCAATAATTAGTTCTATTCAACGAATTGCATTATATGAAACTAAAGCAGTAAGTATAATATATAGTTATAAATCGTAGGCTAATTATCTATATCAATTGTAGAATATAAATATATATTCTACATAATAAAGAATAAATTCTATATAATAAAGAAACATATTTTTATTTCAAGCATTTTCATTTAGCTGGTAAATAGAATATATATTTTACACAAATTTCATGTGCATATTTTCAGAGGTTTTATCTTATTGGATCTAATAATACACAAACAAGATTTCGTGTTTTAAAAATAGACAGAACAGATTCAAAAGAGCTAATACTGGTAGATGATAAAGTTGAATATAATAAACAAGAGATTCATCAATTACTAAACATGATTGGATTTGGTAATAGAAGTGGAAGATCTCCTGGCTTAAATAAACTTGTGTCCGCTTTTGGTATTGTAGGTTGGTATATATCTACAAAGGTATTTCATCAATTGATTTCTGTTTCAGTTTTACTGTATATCCAATATATACTCAGGATAGGAAACCTAATGTTAAAATACTCCATTCCCCATGTATCACAAAATTTCTGAGACATTGAGCAGTGAAACTTAATACTGTGGTTTGTTTTATTTCCCTGAATAGAAATCAAACCTACAACTTTTTTCCCCTGAATAGTAGAATCAAACCTACAACTGTTACATTTACAGTCAGATACTGTAATTTTTACCCACAATGGCCTTATCAACAGTTGCTAATAAATTGAGAGTTATACCTTAAAATTGTTATAATAAATTAAGCAATAGATACAAACTTTATTTGTGGTTACAGTTCAAAAGTCTATTCTTGAATCAGCATTATGGTATCATTATTTTAACATTTTTAAATTACAGGGTTCATTCGTTTTCTGGAAGGTTACTATATTATTCTTGTAACAAAAAGGAGAAAAATAGCAGTAATTGGTTCCCATTCTATTTATAAGATAGAAGACACAGCTATGATATATATTCCTAGTGATTCCAGCAAACCTCCACATCCAGACGAACAAAGATATGTCAAAATGTTTCTAGCTATAGATTTATCGACAAATTTTTACTATAGCTACAGTTATGATGTAACACATACTTTACAAATGAATGTGGCCCCTCCAAGGAAGTTAGCTCCAGCCTTATTTCCAAAACCTGATACAGCTGCTGTGTATCAATCTAATTTAAATTCAGATAAAGAATGCACTTGTCAAAACAAACAAGATGATGAAGACATATTTGAGACATGGAAGAAACAATTGCAAGAGAGGCAAGATAAAACTGGGTAAACAATTTTTGAAAATATATTTTTATTTGCTTATAATTTTCTTTAAGTTTTAGTTATTTTTATCTGGGTAATTAAATATAACAAATAATTAGCTAATCTCAAAGCAAGGCATAATCAAATAATATATCCTTGTTTTTATTTAAATATAAACAAAAACAATGACTGTAACAAGGTAAAGATATATAACAAAAGATTGAATATTTTGTTGCATAAAATCTTCTACAAATTATATAAATCTCATCTGTTACTGAGTAATTGAAAGATAACATACTACATCTCTGATTTTGCATGTTCCTTGAGGAGTGTAATAGATCACTAAGAGAAGACTTGAAATTGCTATGGGAACAGGGGAGAAATGCAATTTTATTATTGTAGTCCACAAATGGCCTCACTTATTGCATGAAAAAACAAAAACCATACAATTATAAAATTTAAAAGTATATTTCATATGAACTTATTAAATGAGATATTTAAAAATATAATCTATTATGACACTTGGGAGATTTAAATTTTCTTGCTATGGTAACAAGACAAAACAAGGTGTTGACAGGCAATATGCGTGTGTGTATGTGTGAAGGATGTAGTGTCTTGACATTATGTTCCCTCTGCCTGCTATACAGGATGAAGCTAAAATTTTTTTTTATTTCATAGTCAACCAGATACAAAATTAGCGTTTGGTGTCAGAACAGTTCCTGAATGGAGATTTGTTTGGAACAGCCATTTACTATCAGTTGTGCATTCCCAATTACATCCAGATTGGATTCTTTATATAATACATGGATTTATCGAACAGAGCAACTTAAATATATTTGGAAGACCAATATATTTAACCCTTATTGCTAGACGAAGCAATAGGTATGCTGGAACTAGATTTTTGAAAAGAGGTGCTAATATGCATGGAGATGTGGCTAATGAAGTAGAAACAGAACAAATTGTTCATGATGCAATGATATCTTCCTTCACCAGTGGCAGGTATACCAGTTTTGTGTACTATAAACGCTAATTTTTATTAAAATTTGATAATTATTATGTGGTATTTGTTATTTTATTGAGTACACTGATTAATTTCAAAAAAATATTTTTTCTTTATTATTTCTGAGACCAGTCATGGCGCAGGGGCACAAGCGTGTGACAGTAAACGCGACAGGTTGTGGGTTCGACTCCCCAATCGAGGAAATAAAATGTTAAATATTTTCATTTCTTCGCTCTGGCGGCGAGATACAAAAATCGAAATAGTGGCGTTGTGCTCCACCACTTATACGCAATGTCTCTAGAATTCGGCGGAAAGTAAGGAATGGAAGTATCTAATGCGAAAGAAGTAACTTTTACACTAAAGTGTTGAGTGGCAGAATTCAACGCCGCGCTTAACCTCGACACCAGAGCGAAGAAATGGAAATATAAATTTATGTAAATATTTCATCTCTTCGAGTGGGGATCGAACCCACAACCCGTCGGTTTTACAGTCACACCTCATGTCGCTGGCCTCTAAAAAAAATTGTTTACCCAGTTTTTTATATATATAGTTATTTATTTTATATTTTGCAGATTTAGTTCATTTGTCCAGATGAGAGGTTCAATCCCATGTTTCTGGTCGCAGGATATCTCTAAAATGGTGCCAAAGCCAGCCATCATGATAGATCGGAGCGATCCATATTCAGAAATTCCCGCAAAACATTTGAATAATTTAATGCAAAGATATGGTTCACCAATTATGATACTCAATTTGGTAAAGAAAAGAGAAAAGAAAAAACATGAATCTCTTTTAACAGATGTAATAAGCAATGCTGTAAAATATCTTAATCAGTTCCTGCCACCAGAGAATGCTATTCAATACTATCATCTGGACATGGCCAGGATGAACAAAGGAGCCGATGCTAAAGTACTTGACAAGTAAATATGTTTATTTTATTTCGTTACTAACTAAGCTTAAAACTAAGAAAAAGAAATCAGCTTGATATGTATCTCCTAAAAGTAAGATATAATATTTCAAGGAAATTATTTCTTTTTACGGTCCTTGTCTTGTCGGTATATCACAGCCATTTTATTCAAAAGCTACACAGTAAAGACTTGATATTCTGCAAACCACCACCCTTAATTTTGGTTTTTTGTCTGTTGTGTTTCAGTTTTTTTCTCTCCCCATACATGGATATATTGGGAAACAAAAAAACTGAAACATTTTAACAATTTTTATTGGCTTGGATGAGATATCTATCATTACAAATTTACATTTGTAGTTTCATTTCATACAAAACGAAAACATATGCCCGTTAGGTTAATTTTGTAAACATTTAAAAGTTTTTCTTCTCATTGATATAAATCATGATGTTGGAACAGAAACTTCGATGCGCGAGTCTGACATGCATATGCAAATTCAATTATTTCAAATACAAAAATGATCAGCAAGATATCAAATAACAATAACATTATTACACTAAAAAGATGGCAAATAGTTATTAAATTATATTTGCAGGCTATCAGCTATAGCCCGAACAGTTGTAAGAAGAACTGGTATATTTTTAAGTGGAAAAAATTATGGTGAGGAAATGGGTGTGGAAGGACATCAAGGGGGGAGGCTTCAGACGGGGCTGGTGAGGGTCAACTGTGTAGATTGTCTCGACAGGACTAATACAGCACAGTTTGCTATTGGGAAATGTGTTTTAGCTCATCAGGTATATGTTGAATAAAATATTTTTTTCTGTTTTAGCTTAACACTTTATAGCTGGGTGCGGCAGAGGGAACGTAGTTTTAAGTGAAGAGCGGAGTATGAGACTATGTCCACCCCATTTACAAGAAATTAAAATATTCCCCTGAGTCTTCGTGAAATGGAATCATAACTTTGGTGTTTACAGTCCTATGCTTTTTTGCCACGGCGGCCTCAATATATTTTAAAATGCACTTGGCAGGGTAGGCAGAGAAAACATCGAATTCTAATATTAAGATACTTTCCCATTAATTCACTTCTGTTTCCCACATTCCGTCTAAATAATCTTTTTGGATATTGCAGCTGTATGCACTAGGTCTTATTGAGGAACCTGTGATAGAATTTGACTCAGACTGTGTGAGGCTCTTGGAGGGGTTGTATGAAGACCACGGTGACACATTAGCATTGCAATATGGAGGATCACAATTGGTACACAGGTAATTATTTTCTGTTGTGTTCCAGTTTTTTTCATTCAGTAAAAACTATTATTTATTCAGTAAACACTCAAAATCTTGAGAGACTGTGACTTCTAACGCGACGAATAAATTATTATTATATTTATGTTTAAAAGAAACATCCATCCAAGGATTTTACGAGTGACCATTGTTATATTTGTTGATTAATTTATAATTTCCACAGGATTAAGACATACAGAAAAACAGCGCCATGGTCTTCTCACGGCAATGATATTATGCAAACTTTGAGTCGATACTACTCCAACACGTTTTCTGACGCTGAGAAACAAAACACAATGAATCTATTTCTTGGACATTTCGTACCAGATCCCTCGAGACCGGCCATTTGGGAATACCCCACCGATTACTACTTACACCATCCCGAGACTATGGTGTATATTCCAAATAAAAGGTATTATTTTTATATAATTTGATTCTAATTGAGGCGATGCTTGTTAGTTTGATTCTCACTCTCACCTAATTTCCCCTTTTGGGTATACAAAGTGCAGTGGAGAGTTGAGTTCAGCAAAGTCTTGAAATTTGGTCGGGAATGGAGTGTCATGATAGTAGGCACCCTCTGCCTAGCGTGAAGCTGCTTTGTTTTAGATAAAAAAATTAAATGAGCTAATATTTTAAAGAGTTTTTTTTTGTATATTATTATTAAGGTATAGAAAGAAAAATTCTGTAGATTTCAAGACATAATAAAAAAAAATGTTTTTCTATCATTAATAATTTTGTGTGTTCAATGCCAAAGGAAAGGGTTGGTTATAAAGAAATTATATAATATTTATAATAACAAACAAAATAAATCTAAGAAACATGATACCTCACATTTTAGATATTACGGTATAAATCACTTGCAGCGGAACCTACTAATGTTCTAAGGGTCCAAATAATAATAGGTCCAAATAATGTTGGGCTACAAACACTCCAGCTACTTATGAGGAGAAGCGTGACAAATACACGTACTATATGTAATCAAATATACAGAGTGTTTTTATCATTACCACTTTAAATGAAAGCACAGTTTTAATTACTCTATAAAAACCTAATAGAATTAAAACAAAAGAAATTTTTCCAAAAATGAAAAAAGTGTTTTTTTTTTTAAAAAAATCGTCGTTGTAAAATAAAACGCCATTTGTCAAGAATGACGCACACAGACACAAACCCATCAAAGCGATAACGCCGCGCCTCATTCAAGAAATCGAGCGGTAACGGCGACGATGTTGAATTGCGTAAAATAGAACGAAAGATATCCCTTTTTCGTTCTGGTATGTTTTTTGATAATGAAAAGCGGCAGATCGACATCGCTTAGTAGTATTTTTGTAGTAGTTTGTGTTTACTTTATTGGTATCTATTCGTAACTGCGTCACACGAAATACAGGT
This sequence comes from Heliconius erato demophoon, assembly GCA_018249695.1. NCBI lineage: Eukaryota > Metazoa > Arthropoda > Insecta > Lepidoptera > Nymphalidae > Heliconius > Heliconius erato. The sequence continues at coordinate 1,244 of DWQW01006430.1, read as the reverse complement.
GTGGATAAACATCGTGAAATGAAAAAAAATCTTACGTCTAAACTGTTGAGGTATTTTGATTAATTTCTTTAGATACCTAAAGAAATTAGGGTAACGTTTTGAAATATTTTTAAGTAAATTCTAATCGCTACACAGCAATATTACCCATTTAATTTTTTTTTTGGCAACTGCTTAATTTTGAAGCCTACAACAGTAAGACCTGGTTCCAACAAGATGGCGCGACATCCCGTACATCCAACAAGTCTAGCAGTTGTAAACGTAGTGCTTAATGGAAAACTTGTATCACATCCAGGGGATATTTTGTGGTCTCCCCGGATACCAGACATCGCGCCACTGGATATTTTCTCTAGGGATACCTCAAAAGTCGCGTTTCCGCATAAAACAAAAACAACATTGGCGAGGAGATCGCTAATCTACGAGCAATGTGCCGACGAGTTTTCACGAATTTGAGGTCTCGTCTCGGGGAGAGTGTACGTGAAAAGGCTCATATATCGATTATGTTATTTTTAAAACATAAAATTCTTACGTTTTTTTTTCTGTCTCTAATTTCACGCTGTATCCCGCATATAGCGGGGTAGTTAGAGGGAGCCTAGTGCTTAGACAGTCCGCTCCCTACTTTCTGCCGAATTCTGAAGCCATTACATTGTTGAGTGACGGAACTCAACGCATGATAACGTGCTTTGCCTCGTTACCAGAGTGAAGAAATTAAAATATTAAATACTTCATTTCCTCAAGTGGGCATCGAACCCACAACCTGTCACATTTACAGTCACACGCTTGTACCCCTGCGCCACGACTGGCTATGGCCACGTATTTACTTTATAAATAATTACATTCTATGATTTGTAGTTCTTTTCTATGATTTTTTAAAATCCGTTCAACTCAATAACCCACCTTTATTTATATTTTCATTAGATCCTTAACAAAGTGGTGGGACGACGAAGTGCTGCAGCACTTGCCGCGGCCGAGCAACGAGATGCGCAAGCTGTGCTGCGAGATCATCGGCATGCAGGGCGACGCCGCGCTCGAGATGATCGACCCCTACCACGAGCACACGCGCCCCTTCGAGTACACCGTGTTTACTGACTGCTTCGAGTTTAAGGTGACTTGGCCCAGTAGCATCTCTACTAGTAGTACTGCAGACGACCGACCCCTACCACGAGCACACGCGCCCCTTCGAGTACACCGTGTTTACTGACTGCTTCGAGTTTAAGGTGACTTGGCCCAGCAGCATCTCTACTAGT
>DWQW01006429.1:0-16319 GCA_018249695.1 Heliconius erato demophoon | reverse complement strand
GCGCGGCGTTGAGTTCTGCCACTCAACACGCAATGCCTCCAGAATTCGGCAGAAAGTGGGGAACGGAGTGTCTTAACACTAGGTTCCCTCTGCCTACCCTGCTGTGTGCGGGATATAGCGTGAAGCTTATAAAAAAAAAAAATATATTAATTCCATATTGAATTGAAATAATTAAATAGGAGTCGCATTATCACTCGCACACGTCGCATTGTTGTCGCAAAGTAATATGTAGCAAAGCATTATCAAAACAGGTTTGGAAAGCGGTGTCGTCGACCGTTCTATCAAGCCGGTTAACTTACATCTGGGTTTTGGAAACGTTACAGTAAATGTCACGTACCTACTCGCCTTTTCTATTTCGCTTGGTTGATTATATTTTCTTGTAAATACCTTTTTCTTCCCTAAAAATAAACACATTCATGCTTTTCCCAAATAGCAGGGAGCCTAGTGTTAAGACACTCCGTTTCCCACCTTGCGCCTAATAGTTGAGACATTGAGTGTTGAGTGGCGGAACTCAACGCAGCGCTTTGTCGTTTTGCATTGTTATCAAAATGGGGAAACAAAAATAATTTAAATAAAATTGTTCTCCCGAGTGGAGATCGGACCCACAAGCATCAAGCTTATATTTAGACGTTGTCCCTGCGCCACGACGGCCTCTTCCTCTTCTCTGACTGAGGAGGTTTAATGATTGAATGATATTGAAATTATTAACTTCAACTTAATATAATTAATATATATATAAATATTAAAAGATACTGATACAGAAAACCACGATGAAATTCAATAGACACATCTAAAACATGTTATCAATTTGCTTTGATTGGAAAAGTGTTTTAAACTCCGTTAAGTGATAACACGATAAGACGACTGCTTTTGATAGAGCTATCAATTATGCATCATAAATGTATCAATTCAGCCCAAACAATGGATAATGGTAGTGTAATTGATATGACGCACGTGTGGTACATATAAGGTTTTTTTGTAAGGAATTTACGTAAAATTTTCCATTTGATTAGATTTAACACAAGCATTTTTTTTTGCTTCACGCTGTATCTTGCAATCTTATATGTATAAGTGGGTACTCTATCAAGGTAGGTAAGACCTATGATTTTTTTTCAAAATTATTATATTATTACAAAGATAAGACAACCTATGACAACTGCTTTAGAGCTTTATGTCTTATATTTCACCTTTATGCTTATAGTAATAAAAATTAAGTTAAATAAGCTCCATGCTATAACTCCCGCGCAACAGCAGGTTAGGCAAAGAGAACTTAGTGTTAAGACACTTCGTTCCTCACTTTCCGCCGAATTCTGGACGCATTTTTGCTTAATGGCAGCACTGAACGCTGTGCTTTGCCTCGACTTCAAAGCGAAGAAATGAAAACATACATTTAAATAAATATTTCATTTCCTCGAGTGGGGATCGAACCCACAACTAATTGCGTTTACAGTCTCACTTTGTGCCCCTGTGCCATGACTGGCGTCAAATATGGCCGTATATAGTAATACTTAAATCATTTAAAAAATAATTAAGTATAATAGGATGCCGTACTGCACTCCTTAATATATCGGGACGCCAATCACGTACATATAACATGAACGTCATTAAGTCTTGACGTATCAAGAAATTTATTGACACAAAGATGCCAATGGAATTTTAATACCAGAACTATATATGCACATACAAACGTACAAACGGACAATGCGTTTTATATTTGTATGTAACATCCCGGGTTTTTGGCACTTCCTTGATCTAGACACTTATCAATCAAACACATGACTACAACATTATTTAAATATATAAATAGTTTTTTTTTTAAATATAAAAACGCGACGGTTGTTGGTTCGAATCCCACTCGGAGAAATTAATTATTTTCATTCTCTTCGCTAAACGTAAAAAGATCCTACGTTGTTAACATTTGCTTCCTATCTGCAGAAAATTGATAAAGACCATATCTAAGGTAGCATTTGCACAAAAAATTAAATCAATCTATCAAAATGATAAAAAAGTGTATGTGAACCTCAAGAACTTTCACTCTCTTAGTAGAATTATATTTGTATAGAATGTTTCTTGAAAGTCTTCAATGAGAAATCTTTTCTCCTAAATGCACTTTATTTATTAGTTTTTACATATTAGTATTATAATATTATATCTATATAAAAACTGTTTAAAAACAACATAACAGCTTTGCGATGTCATGAGTCAAATCCTGGTAATAGCGCGCAAAATAAAAGAAATGTCGTCTTCTTAAACTGTAGAGTATTCGCGAAAATAGTAATATTTTTTTTACTTTTAAGCTAAAACATTAGTAAGTAGGAGAGATTTAGTGTCAAAACACTTCGTTCTTCGCTTTCCTATAGATTTCAAAACACGAGAAGCGGAACTCAATGATACGGTTTGTCTTGCCAAAAGAGAGAAATAATTTGTTCTCTCGAATCGAATCCATGACCATCGCGTTTACAGGCAGTTTTTAATACAATTTCAAATAATATAAGAAAAACCTATTCTGAAAGTATTAGATACCAATATATAATAGTAATTCCATCTGATCGCCAGAGCACTCACTACGAGGAGATAGTTCATAAGACACACGATACACTTGCATAGCGAGTGTTAAATGAGTAGTCCTAGAGTATCACTTACCGGACTTTTACTATGACTGAGACTAAATTACTTTTTCTTTAATATTTCTAAAGATATTTTTTTATATATAAATGAATGAAAGTGAAAATATATACTGCTTTTTACATATATTAACATGAACGTGTCGGGGCATTTCTGTTCTGGTATTTTTCGTTCAACTGACAATGAAATGTGTTAATAACATTTGTATTTTGAGTAATATAATTTAACTATACTTAGTAATATCTTTAATCTGAAGAAATATCTATTTGTTTAACTAATAACTTATTTAAATATCTGTCTTAATTAACTCACTGTGAGTTACTACCTCTAATACAAACTCATCCTAGCTAGCAGAACCCTAGCTAGCATTTACTGTAACTTCCATAATATTTATTTACACAGTATATAGATAAAGAAAACATTGTATTTGAAAGTATCATATACGTAGTTTAACAAGTAAAAAGTAGTTTTTATAATCAATTATGGGTCCATCAGTCAACCGCGTGTGGGCGCCCACGCTAAGAATTTCACCTTGACTCGTGAAAGCTGCTGTCCGAATTGATACGTACAATATTATTATCTCATTAAATCAATTGCAACATACTACGAATTAATTGAATTGTTGATATTTTGAAGGGCAAGAGCCATATAGTGTTAACTATAAGTTGGTACATATATACAAAAAAGTAGAGTACGTTGAGTTTAACAAAATATATAATTTTTTGTGCGTAATCTTCTTCTTTGTGTGAATGCTTGGAAAATTCAGATCATATTTTGCCAGTATTTAGCCACGTTGACTGTGGTATCTGTCGCCTTAGTCAAGTCGTCATATGCATAATTAAATTAATGAAATCCTTCTATTTTTTGTTTTTTTAGCTTCGCGCTGTGTCTCTCACATAGCAGGGTAGGCAGAGGGAACCTAGTGTTGAGACACTCCGGCAAATTCTAGAGACATCCCACAGAAAAACGTAAAAAAAGTAAAAAAAAACGACCATTATACAGCCATAAAGAAACTGTACTTTCATTAATTTCTTTAATTCATAGAATGCAGAAAGACCGTCTACCTATTTTGTACATTTTGAATTGAGGTACTGACTTTTTACTAAAACGCTTCGATAAGCAGTTGTAAAATTATTATTAAACTACAACATTTCCATTTTGTATTATACTATTAATGTTTTTAAACTTTAAATTGAACACGACAAAAAGATAAATGTTATTTATACTTACTTCAAAAGACCGACCTTGAAAGATAAACGTGACGATGGACTGTTGCAAATACTGAATTAACCGGATAAAACTTGTTACCCTTTTGAAATAGTTCGACCGGTTGGATTGTTTACAAAGATCGTTCCCTGAGATCCTTTTAAAATTCTGACAGTTAAAAGCAAAAACTGAAAAGAATAAAATATTAAAACGTGCACCTGTACGTATTATGTTATTTAAGGCAGCTTCGGAACGCTGGAATGAAATGAATGATTTTTAAACAGAAATACATAATATTATTTATGCATTATATTGTATTACATACAATGTACTTTTTTTTTAGCTTCAAGCTGTAACCCGCACACAGCAGGGCCGCTTTCCTTAAGACACTTCGGTTCCCCACTTTCCTCTGAATTCTGGAACTCAGCGCCGCGCTTTGTCTAGTTACCAGAGCGGAGATATGAAAATATTAAATATATCACAACCTATCACGACTGGCCTCAGTATACATTGTTGTAAAGACAATGTACTTATGACTTTTAAATACAACAACATGAAAACGAATTTTAATTGCTACAGTATATCATTTTTGTTTGTAGCACTATACCTATTATAAGATATGTATTTAATTCAAAATTAAAAGTTGTGAGGTCAGTCGTGGCGCAGCGGCACAAAGTGTGTCTGTAAAATCGACTGGTTGTGGGGTCGTCCCACTCGAGGAAATTAAATATTTATATTTATATTTTCATTTCTTCGCTCTGGTGTCGAGGCAAAGCGCGGCATTGAGTTCCGCCACTCAACGCGCCATTCCTCCAGGACTTGACGGAAAGTGGGGAACAGAGTGTCTTAACACTAGGTTCCATCTGCCTACCCTGCTGTGTGCGGGATACTACTATATAGCGTAATTCAGTATTTCCATAATATTTTAATAATAATTTTGCGGTAAATCTCAAAACAAGTATCAAGGAGCACGTTAAATTAAGTAATAGTCCTTCAAAATGCTTGTTTAAGTTAAATGTCGAATAAATTGTAGTACAAGTTAAGGTTTTAGAAAGGAACTTTTAGTTTTACATTAGTAAAACCTATATATCTCATAAGGAGTAATTCTTATGCTGTCCCAGATTACAGAAAAAGTAAAAAGTTTCAAGGCAATTAATAGCCTTTTAGAAATTATATTTAAAGCTTAGTTTTTTTCCAAAAAAAACTTTTTTATCTCTGTAACCTGAATATACCAAAGTAGGCAAAGGAAACCTAATGTTAAGACACTACGTTCCCCACTTGACACTCAATTTTCCAAACAATGCCGATCGAGTCGATCGTCGCGATTTGTCTTTTTACCAAAGCAAGAACAAGAAAAGAATTTAATCTTCCAAACTCCTGAAAATTGAACTCACAACGTTAAATTTCAGCCAGACACTGTGCGGCTGTGCCACGATAGCCTCGTTCAAATCTTTTCTCGTACATAATTTATTATTGTTGATCAAAGATACGATGTTTCTAAACTATTCTTTTGACTAATTTCCGGCCATGCTTTACGAAGTGTCTCTAACACTTCGTAAAACTTTTTATTTATATTATAGCAAATGTAAGGGAATATCCCTTCACAGGATTTATAAACTTATCCACACAGTGAGATTTGAGTTCCGACTCATACCGATCAGTTAACCGCACCACAATGGTATGACCTATTTTTTTATAATAAAAAAAAATTAAATTAGCTTCACGCTGTATCCCGCACACAGCAGGGTAGGCAGAGGGAACCTAGTGTTAAGACACTCCGTTCCCCACTTTCTGCCGGATTCTGGAGGCATTGCGTGTTGAGTGGCAGAACTCAACGCCGCCGTTTTTTTTATAATAAAAAACACAAAAACCTTTTCAATATATGTACCTACATATACGAATATATATGCATACATAAATGACAGACAGTATTAAGTAAGTTTTAAACGTTTATTTATTAATTAAAAATAAGTGACTTGTCATACAATTTAACTGTTACTTACTCAGTATTTAATTTAAACATAAAATGAATTTAAATATTCATTCAAAGCTATTTTATGTTAATAGATTAACCTTGTCCCGTTTTACAGTTTACGGATCGTAAAATGCCGGAACTGTTTGAAACATCGTTTACTATTGCGTTTTAATATATAATGTATTTGCAAATACATTTGGAAGTGTAGCGTGTCTTCTGACACAGTGACAGCATGTACCTATATATAAACAACTCGAATCGGCCAATACCGTCCAGTCAATTTATTTTTTTTCTATAAAATAAGGTATTTTCCTAAAAAAATATAATTTTAAAAGTTTACTTATTATTTCCGTATACCACCAGTTATAACATGTCAATCTAATTTACTTCAATTTTATTGATAAAAATCTGACTTATAACTAGTAATTCAAAAAATTTATTAGATAAACAATAATATAAAAATATTTTTAACAAAAATCGAAATATTCTTATTATACATATATTTATAATATTCTTATTATCATCAGACAAAAATGTCACATTTATAAAAAATATATATTTTAAATGATTGCTTCGAAACGTATTTATTCATTTCACAATGAATATTTGTAGAGTCGCCGCAGGAATAATATCAACACGTCGCACACCCGAATAGCTGACCTACTTGAGAGCTAATTATATATATAATAAACTTGAAAACATGTAATATGGATAAACAAAGCGTGTCCTTGAAAAAGAACATTATTATTTTTATTTATTTTAGGATTTAACTATTTGAGTTTTAATATTTAAATTTAGTTGTAATATTATAATAACAGACAGGAGTTACAGATTACCAATAGGTTATAAAATTGATGTATCTTCTCAAATAATAGATAATTAGAAATGTATGTACATAGATAGGTATAATAAATTCTACCATAGGCGTTGTTAGTTGAGCTCTACCTATTATAAACTACGCTGCATTGCGTCGTTCAAATTTTCATACAATGTCTTCATCTATATACTGTTGATATTTGTTTATATCTTTAATTGTTTTTAAAAAGATTCGTGTTTTAATAAAAATGAAATCAAATCAGCTTCACGCTGTATCCCGCACACAGCAGGATAGGCAGAGGGAACCTATTGTTAAGACACTCCGTTTCCCACTTTCTGCCGTATTCTGGAGGCATTGCGTGTTGAGTGGCGGAACTCAATGCCGCGCTTTTGCCTCGACATCAGAGCGAAGAAATGAAAATATAAATATAAATAAATATTTCCTTTCCTCTAGTGGGGATCGAACAGACAACCATTCGATTTTACAGTCACACTTTGTGACCCTGCGTCACGACTGGCCTCTCATAGGTTAATTAATTAATAAAATTTTAACTCAATTGCCAGTACGAGTTGAGTTAATAACAAAAGTATATATTTTATTCATGTTTTAAAAAAAAGCCAATTTATCAAAAGTACAAAAATCCATTTCATACAATTTATAAAAAATTAAAAGTTACCAATGTTTAGTTTTTTTTCAAAATGGTTTTTATTTATATTATGTTTATTTCTCTCTTTTTCCTTTTAAGGTGAATGCAAAAGTATTACGCCATGCTGTCTGTCACACTGTTTATACACGCGTGAACTAATTGAACGTGACATCGACGGAATATTACATGGTCTTAGGAAGATTATTTTCGTAAGAGATGAGTCACCGCATGTTTTCGAGTTTCCAATATATATACATTGGCACATATCCGTATTAATAATAACCATTCATAAAACTTATCAGTGCTAGCGTTATTATAATTAATTAGCCTTATTCAGTTTATTTATGTATTATTAGTATATTTTATAGTGGTTGAAATTTCTAAATAATGCATTAATTTTACTGCCGATTACAACACGTGGTGGTGGTGGGGGTGGCGTAAACCAGTGTTCCTTTATTATAAAATCAAACAAATAAATAAATCTTTATAAAGATTATATTTAGACTTCAATTGCTAATTAGATGTATTAGTAGGTACATACTCTATATCTTTTTATTCTCCATAACAATGTAGAGTGTCACGGGAGAGCTATGTAGATGAAGTGAACAAAGAAGTCTTCATGATGATAATAACTAATCCAATTCTATTTGTTACAGGTCATACGATATGATCCACGTTGATGAAACAGATCCTGTCGGAGGTAAGCTATGACTTTTCTTTATACTTTCAAGACAAATATCTTGGCTTGTTGAGGCCGTCTTGGCCCAGGGGCACAAGGGAGTGACTGTAACGCGACGATTGTGGGTTCGATCCCCACTCGAGGAAATGAAATATTTATTCAAATTTATATTTCCATTTCTTTGCTCTGGTGTCGAGGCAAAGCGCGGCGTTGAGTTCTGCCACTCAACACGCAATGCCTCCAAAAATTCGGCGGGAAGTGTAGAATGGAGTGTTTTAACACTAGGTGCCCTCTGCCTACTCTGTTGTGTGCGTGAGCGTGAAGTAAAAAAAAATATTAGCTTGTTTTACTTGTATACGAACAATGTATTCTAAAATAATTTTCAACAAAAAATCTACTTATTTAACTACTATTTGTGATAAGAACAACAATTATTTTTATCATTAATATAAAAGGAGAACGTGCGTGTCACGTTTTAAAGCAATTGGCTCTAATAAAATAAACAAAAACACTCGATTTTTGGCAGAAGATCGGAATTCGTCTTTATTTTAGACTCGGCAGACGAACGCTTGAGATCGTTCAGAGGAGTCGGTACTGTGACATGTCTCCCGAACCATTCGTCTACTATCCAAAAAAAGATTGCCTATTTTATTAAGAATTAAATAGATTTATGAAAAAGAAGATTTCAGATGAAATACTCTACAACGCGTTCTGCCCTAATTGACATGTATTGCAAATGTTTATGGATTTTAGGCAGGCCGTTTACTATTTTACAAAGAAGGTGAAGTTTTTAAGCAACAATATTTTAATTATTAAACTATTATATAATATAGCTTATAACTATAATGTATAGAAGGTTTACTTCATTTTTAATTGAATATTATATTTTAAAGCAACTTTAGTACGTACAACGTTCTTACTTACGCATTAGTTGCAGCTTATAAAAAGAAAGTTAATTAACGTGGAACATGTGATTGACGCAATATTCATAAAATAACTGATAACACTTTGTCTATTGAAAACTTTTAAATATATTTTTTGTCTAATGCATCATATAAATATAGGTTTCATTTAGAGATAGTAACGTTTATCACGAAAAAATGTCACTCCTACAATAGTTTTTACAAATATTATCTATAATAAAGCCTTCCTTAAAATATTTTTTTTTTCTTTAACAAACACAACATCTTAAAAAATAAATAAAAAAATACGCCAAAAACCATTTTTTTTATCTGTTGTAAAAATGGTGAATTTTGGATATATTCCAACGGCGGCTCTTCTAAAAGAATCATTTATTTTCAATAATGACGATGTTACGTCACGTCCGCCATTCCTACGTGGTATAATTATGTATAGGGCACAACCCATTCATCTTGCGACAAATAGATCGTGGGTGACGCATTTTGCGGCATTACTAGATTACAAAACAAAATACAAACTGAACTAGCAAAGACATGCCAAGAATACTGTACGATTTATAGTACATTTAAATTCTGCAGAAAGAAGGTACTATTATAAAAAACGTTTTTATTTTTCACTTGGGAAGTATCTGACTGTAATCGGTACGAGAAAGTTATGGACTCAATTGTTATTTGATTAAGTATTTATGTTCTAAATATTTTCATTTTTGACAGTGTCGTTAGATAAGTAATAACTTCATGCAACGCAGGATAATGATCTGGTGTCTCTACTTTTCTCCAGATATTGAGTCATTGTGGGTTAAGTTGCGAAACTCCACACCATATTTGACTTATTAGAGCAAAGAAATGAAAATATTTAATTTTCCCTAGTGGGAGTCGAACCCATAATAAAAACAATCATACGCTGTCTTATTGTGCCATGAAAACCTCGAAGAATAGCACTGAGTTCATTCAAGACGAAATTGTAAATATGAAGAGAACATACCTATGTTCTTGGTGCTCATACTGCGTAATGCGAGCGATGCGTAAATATAATAAGAACAAAATCGATTCCGGTAAGCTTCCAATAATTGTATAAAATAAAATTGCACTAAAATTCCGTTCAAAACTGTAAATGCTTAAAATGCAAAATATGCTGTTTAAACCTACCGGTCTAAAATAACCTTTAAAAATAATGATGCTCTTATTTATACAAGTGTTTTGAACACTTTCAAATAACCAAAACGGAATTTACATGATTGAAGGTTAAAATGTTGCACTTGTTGCTTCTTTGTTATCGTATAGTGTTAAATAATGTTTTTTTAAGATTTAAAAAAATTAAGTCCTTATTTCATTATAGATGCGTAGCTACGGATAAAAGCTAGTATAAAATTAGCTTCAATTGGAGGTATGAGGCTCCAGGCCATCCGTGGCCTGGAGCCTCATACCTCCGTGGTCTCTCCAGAATGACATGAATCATTTTTTTATGTTCCTTATGTATTTGTGTAAAGCAGAGTAATGTAGAAGAACATTTACGCTTACAATATATCCTAAAAAGTGTTTTTTTGTTATCATGTCAAAGTACTACACTACACTACCTTTTTTCAATTATCATGGGTAAGTTAGAAAGAGCACAGTATTATTTTTAAACATTTTAAAAATGCTATTCCACACTTAGGAAAGAAAAATATTTATTAAGAAAACGTATAAAAATTTGAACGTAGGGGGATTTGAACCCACGCCTCTTTGGAAATCGTCCATCTTGGACGGCTCAGGTTCAAACCCCGCTACGTTCAAATTTTTATACGTTTTCTTAATAAGTACAGCACAGTACTTAGTCAGTCTATTAACCTTTTCATTGTCATGATGAAACCCAAAAATTAAAGCTAAGGAGCTAGATAAGATAAGTAATAAATTATATATTCTACATTATCATACTACACACATTATAAAGGCATATTTTGGAGATATGTATTAATTATTCACTACCAACTTCCACAAGTTTCCTACCAAAATTAAAGAAAATACATTATATATATAAATATACTGTATATGAATTACGTATTTTTAAATGATATGTATACCTTTGATATATTTTTAAATAATCCATGAAGAATGACCCGAAAATTAAAAAAAAACAAGTTTTAACCAAAGGAACAATGACATCTATTAAAATACGAACAATGGTCGCAAGTGTATAGAACATGCATCATGAATCCTAAATACGATTGGCTGTTAACTTTTCATTCGGGCCGCTCTTGCAACGGTGATTCATTGACAAATAAGCCAAATAACTTGACTTTGAATATTTATGTAGGCATTTTAGATAATAGTACATATGTTACTGATAATCTTTTAATACATATTAAAATTAATTTTAATTAAAACAATTATTTCGATATCCCATTTCTATTTATAACAAAACGATTGTTTCCAAATTTCTCTGGCAATTGTAGACATCACGTAAATATTATTAAATAAGAATAAAAATCAACTGAATAATAGTTAGTACATTTACCAATCATAAAGATCAAAGAGGGATAGTATAATGCTGCGCCGGCGCCGGTTATCCCATCCAAGACTAAACATTAAAATTTTGAAACGATGAATTTTAATTATTAACAAAATTCTTGGGCAAACGCCAAAATAACCTTCACTCTAAGTGAAAACACATCCAAAATCTCACTTTCTAAAACACGATCATCTAGTTTCAAGTGCTTCAAATATCTTAATTAAATTTTAAATGTCAATTGCCGCAAAAAGTGGTCGGATGTTGGCTTATCGTAAATCTACGCTTTCATCTTCGGTGTCGCTGGGACGTATTCATACGATTACCACTGAGGAAGCCCAGATGTTATCTAACATCCTCCCCAAAATATAAAGAGATTTGAAACTGGAAAGTAAATCTGATAACAATTTCTGTGAATTTACATTGTGTTAGAATGACAAATTTTCTGATTTGAAATTTCTGGTTTTTAAGTACTTCTTTAAAGTTTTGCTAATCTGTATATAAAACTCTGTCTTTACATGGAAGATATGTATTTATTAACTTAATAGAACTCAAAACTATATATTTTGCTTATTTTTGTTTGTGCGTTTGTTCACGTAACTCTTAATCGATTTAATTTAGTGTTTACTATTGTCTTTTGGCAAACTATCACGCAAACTCACGAAAGTAATTCAAATGATAAAATAAATAATTGGGTAGTAAATGCACGCTATTTTATGGAACCCGTGAATGGGTAGACTACTCAAAGAGTAGCCATCATCCATCTGACCTGTATAGTTGCAGGTAGGGATTTAACTTATAATAAATACGAATAATTATAATCTGTAGAATAATAATATTGTCTCTCAAAGTGGATATTGTTGTTGAAATCACATTTTTTATTAAAAGCTCTTTTTATTAACGAAAGAAATGGATAGAGTCATTGAGGTACTTTTCTCTAACTCTACATTTCGCCTTTCACTATCTACTGAAGCTGGAACAAAAAAGTAGGATTAATACTAACGAAATATATTAAAAAAATTTTACGAAACTACTTTACCAATATAATATTTAACAAAAATATTTCATATTCCAGAGATAGAGCCGCCATTTCCGTACAGAGATGTCACAATCAAAAGGAATACAGATGTTAACGACTTCTTCGATATGCTATCGGAGATCGGCCGGTGAGTCACATAGTCGTTTGTTACCTATTAGTGCGGTCGACGTGTCGTGGCCACTGCCAAGTAAAGCTTTCTGAACTTTTTTGGAGTGTACACACAGGAAGAAAATATAGCCAAAAGCTAACTTCAAGGTTGCCCCGACTCGTTAACCGTACTGTACTACCTAGTAACTAGTGTTCAATATGGCCTAGCGATGTCAATAGCTCCGTGAGTGTTTTTATTACACACTTATGAACCGACCAACGCGTGGTTTAACTGTAGACCATGACTAATTGTGATTATTGTTTCATTTTATGCTGCCATTTCTTCGAGTCTCAATGTCTTAGGTATTTAATAAAATTATTCGTTTTGGATAGTTTACTTAAACAAAAAAGAGCATTACTTTTGGTTATTTCTTTTAATGATTCAGGGGAATTAAATATTTTATATTTTCATTTCCGCGCTCTGGTATCTAGGCAAAGCGCGGCGTTGAGTTCCGCCATTTAACAATTTAATTTTCCATATTGAGGGCTTAGGACCACGGACCTAAAGCTAGGCATTTAAATAAATGTAACAGTATAAAAATATTTAAATACACTTTAAATAAAACCAAAATTATCAACAGCGGTAAATTCGGCACTGTGTATCTATGCCGAGAGAAAAGCACCGGATTGGAGCTAGCAGCTAAGCTGGTTTCCGTCAACCGGAGAGATGAGAGGAGGAACGTGGAACGTGAAGTCGAAGTGATGAGAAGACTAAGACACCCGAGACTGATCCAACTCTACGATTCCTACGATTGGGGAAAATATATGTGCGTCGTTTTAGAATTGTAAGTATTTTTTTTCGTAAATACTTATTGTTATATTTTCTTTTATTTTTGTGTATCTCTTTCTCTACACTCTAGTAAGATTCTACTAAGATCTACTCTAGTAAGATTTTAAACATATTTAGTAATATTGTGTGTTAGTTGGCTGACCCCGTACGTTGTCTAATATGAGGATGGTAACAACCCCGGGATCCTATTAGTATAATATTTACATTATGAAACTAATTTCTTAACTAACTAAGTTAAATAAGTGAAAAAGTATGTAAAGCCCACAATGTCAAATTTCTTATACATATACCCAATAACACCTGCTGAGGCCAGTCGTAGCGCAGAGGCAAAAGATGAGCCTGTAAAAGCGACTGGTTGTGATTGCGATCCTCAATCGAGGATATCTATTTAAATGTATATTTCCATTTCTTCGCTCTGAGGTCGAGGTAAAGCGCGGCGTTGAGTTCCGCTACTCAACACGCAATGCCTTAAAAAGTCGGCGGAAATTGGGAACGAACGAACAAACACTACATTCCCTCTGCCTATCCTGCTGTGTGTGGGATACAGCGTAAAGCTGATATAAATACCTTTCTAAATAAAAAAGAAAAATATCACAAATAATCACAAATTGAGACTATGTAAACGTAGTTCTATCTAATATTAGCATAAAAACATATTAAATTCAAAATTGTCGGCGGACTTAAAGTAGAGAAGGCAATTTATATGTCCACTTGTTAGAAGCCAACGGTCGTGATACCATTCATTAGGAATATTCACTGCATTGAAATTGAAATTAGAAATAAAAACATTTTACCATTTAAATGTCAAAGAAACGATTAAGTATATGGAGTTGTGATAGGAGATCCTTTGTCGGTATAGCTTATAGAGCGTTTTGGAAAATTTTATTTGTCATGTAATACGCGTTGTGTTAATTAAAATCAAAATTGAGGAAAAAATGTTTTATCCATTCATTCAAAGATATTCAGGTTTTCAAATTAATCTTTAAAAATATTTAGGTTTATGTACCTTCCAATTTTCTGCTTTCATTTTATTAGACGCAATATATGTATGTATATTACAAATAAAAAAAAAAAATATATGTATATTACAGAAAAGACATATCTGAAGGCAGAAAATAAACTTTGCTTAGATATATGAAAATACTGGTTTAATATACTCCTAGTCTATTATAACAATTCTTAAAAGTCAACTTACTGTTAAACTTAACAGCACCTCCCTGACAGATAAAAAGGACTAAAAAAAACAATTGTTGAACAATGAGGCCAGTCGTGGCACAGTGGCACGAAGTGTGACTGTAAAACCGATTGGTTGTGGGTTCGATCCCCACTCGAGGAGTTGAAATATTTACTTAAATTTATATTTCCATTTCTTCGCTCTGGTGTCAAGGCTAAGCGCGGCGTTGAGTTCTGCCACTCAACACGCAATGCCTCCAGATTTCGGCAGAAAGTGGGGAACGGAGTGTCTTAACATTAGGTTCCCTCTGCCTAAGCTGAAAAAACAATTGTTTCTTGCCGCTATATTAAATCAATCACATGATTTCTAACATTTACCGATGCTGCCATAATAAAATCTTCTTAGTCACGAGTGTGACAAAGTAGTTCTTGAAACAGTATTTTCGTTTTACGTATCACATGAATAGAATATTGTAGAATAGAAGCCAAGTATTGAATTCTACGTCTCCGTTATCGTTACGTTACCATCTTAGGTCACCCGCCAGGGAATCATGAGTTATTATCACTACGAAATCTTGGAAGAGGCGCATTTAGATGTATTTTGTGAATGAAATAATTAGCTATGTTTACACCACGCCAACTCGTTTTCGTTCAAAGTGAAACACATTTAGGTACGCACTTGCACTAATGTTGTTCTTGTTTATTTTTGTAATTTAATTTTAACATTTTACAAAACAGCTTACAATTTTATTGCTTGTATGTACGTAATTATTTCTTAACAGGATATGAGCTTAAATTATTAATATTCTTTTGTGAATAACTTTTTTAAAATATCATAAAAACATATTTTATTTTCGCTTGAGAATATACTTAACGTATAAATTATAACGAAAAATAATTTTGTATCTATGTTTTATTATCTGTAACTTTGGGAGGATCTGCCACGCTTATGAGGTCTGTTTTAAATATGAAGTGGAGTTCATAACTAATGAAAATCTAGTAATATATATTAAAGCAGTTCGCCATCCCTGCCATCCTATTGTACAGAATCATACATTCACATACAACAAAGCCTTAAAAACCAAACAGTGGTCTAAAAAATGAAAAAAATAATAAAAATAAAAACTTTTATTAAAGCCAGCCATGTAAAATGGTATTACAAATCATTTCCAACAATAACACGAGTAGCACAATACTGTTTCGCCTTGGCAGTGCTCGTAAAGATCTATTTAAGGTGCGATATAAAATAAATGATATACTCATGCCAATGTCATGTGAATTATGTTTGTAGTAATTATTCAGAATGTGGGAGTTGCGGATCACCTGCGCCGGCGCATCCCAATTAGTGTTTAGAGCAGGCTAAAACTGTTCTTCCATTCAGTGGGACTATAGAAATGCTTTAGCTCTGACTCACTTTGGGCTGGTTGTCCATTGAATTTATTTTATGCGTTCACAAGTGGTCAAAACAATTTATTGAATGCATTGGATAAGGGTTTTGTAGTGTATGAGACGCTTATAGGGAACGAAGTACGTTGTAACTCTAACAATACTAATTTCCTTTTTAGATAGATTATTGTTTAAAAAAAATAAAAAAAAATAAATTAGCTTCACGCTGTATCCCGCACACAGCAGGGTAGGCAGAGGGAACCTAGTGTTAAGACACTCCGTTCCCCACTTTCTGCCGAAGTCTGGAGGCATTGCGTGTTAAGTGGCAGAACTCAACGCCGCGCTTAACCTCGACACCAGAGCGAAGAAATGGAAATATAAATTTAAGTAAATATTTCATCTCCTCGAGTGGGGATCGAACCCACAAC
>DWQW01006428.1:0-16322 GCA_018249695.1 Heliconius erato demophoon | reverse complement strand
TGGTCTCTAACAAAATTTCAAGGCAATATACGAAAGTTCAAGCTTCAATATAGGATGAAAATAATCTACATACGAATGCCTTGCAAACAGTGTACGTAAATAATTTGGTTCCCAATAACAAAATCTAGGGGTTGTTATATAAGGAACCACGTACAATTGACAATACGGGTGGAATATCAATGGAAGGTTTGTTATTAGTAGTGGAATATCTTATTTGGGATGTTATATATAAGTTGTAGTGAGATTTCAAAATGTGACTTGTTTGTTTTTTGTTTTATTCTCATCGTCAAAATCAGAAAATGAAATATAAAATATTTAGTTTCATCGAATGAGCATCAAACCCACAACCAGAAGCATTTACAGTCACACGCTTATATGCTTGCTTACGCTGAGTTTATTATGTATGGGACGTTACTCATAAAGTTTTCTGAAAAAATCCTAGTTATCTAATTTAAAATTAATCAGTATCCCGCTCATAATAGGGTAGGTAGAGGGAACCTAATATTAAAACTCTCCGTTCCCCATATTCCGCTGAATTCGCGAGGTATTTCGTGAGCTCAACTCTGCGTTTTTACCTTATTACCTTGTTTACTTGTGCCACTGAGCCACGATAGCCTCTGAATGTTAGTGGATTATTAAATTATTATTTCAAGACTATGTAATTTTGTGTCTCCTGGGATTGATTCAATTCTAGCTACAGACGTGTCTGACTTAAGAGGCGAGGGGACAGTTGGGACGTGGTCATGTACAATTTTGAAAGTAACTCTACACCAGTTATTTAGTGCTCTTTTGGGATAATAATATTATAGTGCACGTTTCTATATAATAACAAGTTACTATTTATAAAGGAAGTAAAAGATGCAGAATTTTTAACTGACGCAAATGAGACAGACTGGGGGTTTGATTCCCACTGAAGGAAATGAAATATTTAATATTGTTATTTCTTCGCTCTGGCGTCGTTGTACAGCGCGGCGTCGAGTTCCATCACTCAACATGCAATGCCTTCAGAATTTGGCGGAAAATTAATGAGTGTCTTAGCACTAGTCAGAAAGCAGAAAAAAAACTCTACTCAAGATTAAATTTAAAACGTTTTAAACATAAATATTGTTGCGGATGTCAGAAACAAATTATACAAAATTTGCTTTTTCAGCCAAAAATCCACAAGCAGCTAGTGCCAAGATTTGCAAAGATCGTCTAGTGTGGTTTTAATTCGTAGACAATTTACCGATCAAGAATATAGCGGCCAATCATTTGTAGTTACACCACAGTGCGGTGTCCTGCGTGCTAAGATCCTCAGTAGGGCTTAGAAGTCTATGTAAATTTATAATTAATATTCTTTTTCTGGTTCTCCCTATATCCTGAACATAGCAGAGTAAGCAGATCCACAATCTGTCTGTTTACATTAACACGCACCACGATTGGCCTAGATAGAGTTTTTATATCCCAAAAAATAAAAAAATGAATAAATGAATTTTGCTTTAACATACTTCCTTCATTTAGCAAAAAATAAAAAAATATCTATTAATAAAGCGCTCTCAAGATCAATCTTCGACTTGAGATCGGTTTATTGGATAAGAGTTAATGTCATGGAAATGCTCAAAATAAACAAATAGTTTCCACATCTCCAACAGTTTAGTTTTACCGTACAGTGAACTTACATCCCAAAGGAAACATGTCACAGGTAAATTAGCAAGGAGCCTAATTTCCCGTACTCGTTTAACGAGTGACGTTGGTACGTTCGTAATTAAAGGTGAAAAACTAACAGATACCCGCACTACGTACTGAGACTTGCGCATTCTTTAAAATGACTATTTTTAGTCTGTAACATTTGAAGGTTACAAAGATAAAATGATAGTGGGAGAGCAGGTAGGAACCTTTATGTGATAATTGTGAAAATAATAAAAAGTACATAGGTGATGAAAGTATATTTAAATCTTTTAGGTTTTTCTTTTCTTATTGATCACTGGAAAAAATGTATGAGGGATAAACTTTAGATTCCATCATTAGACCAGCTGTGTATTTTAGTATAGGTAGCATTGTAATAAAAGTAAAAAATGTATCCGTAAATTGGTTTTTTAAGTAAGTGGATAAGCTTCTCAGCTAATAATTAATGTATCAATAATATTTAAGAAATGAAAAACAATAAAATATTTTTAATTTCCAGTAATATAATATGTTATAATTACACGCAACACCTTTAGAATTCCGTGGAATGAGGAAAACGTGAAACGAGTCTTAATGGGAACGGAATGTCTCAGCACTAGGTTCCCACATTCCTCCCACCTACTCTGCTATGTACGAGATAGATCCTAAAATAATAATAATAATGATGATCCACATTCACTCAATTATGTAAGACATATAAATGTTATATAGTTAGAAAGCTCTACAGGTGGAGATCTGTAGAGATCAGTAATTCTAATGAAACTTACATTTAAGAATGATACATGATAGTAGAATAGATTACACTAGGGTTGCCTAAAAGAATCCTGCCGCATTCACCTTGAGTTAATATTTTTCGTAGCTCATTTTTGGAGAAAATTGCACTCATATGTGTTTTATGTAAATCGCATATTATTTTAAAGAAAATCGCATAAGGAATTGGAAAAATAATGGTTAAAATCATCATTTAACAGATGAACAGCTAGAATAAACATATAAACATGAATTTTTAGATTGACCTTCTATTATATAATATTTTACTTTAAAGCATAAGGCAAACCACGCATTTCATCGTCTATTCTCAGTCAAACGGAATCGGAATAAAATATTTAAAATGATGGCAACCTTTGCTTGCGGCAGTAATGATGAGAAAAAATAAGCTTTAATTTTATATATAATTCATTAAAAAAACACACGAGTGCAAATATAAACATTAAGTGACCTGTTTAAACCATCCAACCCTGAGTTTGAGGTAGACTGAGAGCTGGCAACCATTGTTTTTTTAATTTCTTATGCGATTTTCTTTCAAATGATGTGCGATTCACATAAAAAACATATAAGTGCATTTTTTTCCAAAAACGAGTTATTGCATTAACATTTGGGTAATGTATGAAGTATGAAATTATAATATTTATGAGCTTTTTAGGCGCAGTAGATTAATCATACATGTGATAGTTCAATTCTTGTTATATCTATAATATTAAAAATGTTTGTCTGTTTGTCTATTTTAGTAAACAAAACGCGGTGTTAGTTTTCCCTGTCTAACAAAAAAAAATCTGAAATTAATCGATTGAATATTTAAATATGTTTAAAATATTATGTAGCATTTGTTTCATACAACCCTGTGATTTTTAAATTTTCAGAACAAAAAAACCATTTGGCACTATTCGAAGTCACGTGTGACCAGTATGTTCTCGAACTCGAGTTCTATGTAACGTAAGGATAAGGAAGCTGCAATAAAGAATAATTCATGTTTGCACTCGACACAGAATTCGGCACCAAAGTGATAATAACCAAAGGAAATTCGATAAATGGAATTCGCTAACATGTTAAATTTAGTGTAAGAGTGATAATGGTTGAACTAATTTAGTAGGACGTCGCCAGAGTTCGATGAAACGTGAATGTTATCTGATTTTATAAGACAAATGAACGGTTTTTATTTAAATTCAACCAATTTTATTTTGTCAACGCTTTTAGATTAATTGAAACTAACCACTCTTACTCGCGCCTCACTGAACACGATATCCCTGTTGGAGAAAAAAAACATTTTTTACTATTTCCTGGTTTTGATTGCCAAAGTATCGCAAATTAGCACACAGTATCTTTAAATTGACGAAAAGTAGAATTAATCATCCAAAATCAAATTCTCTCCGCATCCTTGTCATTATACTGTAGCAATGGCAATTAAAGAGGGCCAGTCGTGGCACAGGGGCACAAACATATTACTGTAAACACGATAGGTGTGGGTTCGATTCCTATTTGAGGAAATGAAATATTCAACATTTCACATTTTTTCGCGGCGTTGCTCAACAGGCAACGCTTCCAAAATTCGGTGGAAAGTCCCCACTTCCGAAGCAGTGTCTTAACACTAGACTTCTTCTGCCTACCCTGCTACATGCAGGATACAGAGTGAAGCTAAAAATGCAATTGTAGTATTTACCTACCCATACCCAAAAATTTACACACGCAACGATTAATATAATTTAATGTTATTTTTAAATATGAATCAAATAATAGAAATGTATATTGCAATGTAGTTTCATTTGCCTATATTTTCTTGAACAATACGTGTAACTGGAGCAAATCTGAAAGATAAAATGTAAGAAGTAAGTTAGCTATAAGTATAGCATCCTTGCATTTACATTACATTATTTATGTGATTTATTATTTGTTAAAATTGTAGGGTAAAATTTATTCACCAACTGGTCAAAATATGCTAAGCTTAAGTTCTGTCTGCTTGATCGTAGCTGGAGTTCAAATCCCGCGGGGCGATTACTATTAATACAAAACAAGTTATTGCTGTGTTGACATTTAAAATAATAAATTCACAGGATCCCATATAAAAAATTAAATATTTGTTTAATTATTTATAAGAAGTGATGAACTTCTTATTTCATAATACAGCAACATTATTATCAATTTTATACATAATAATCCATAAAAAGTTTACAATTTTATTATTTGAGGCCAGTCGTGGCGCAGGAGCACAAATATGTTGCTGTAAATACTACAGCTTGTGGGTTTGATTCCCACTTGAGGAAATCCAATATTTAATATATTTATTTTGGTGTCGAGGTAAAGTGCGTTATTGATATCCACCACTGAACACCCATCGCCTCTAGAATTTTGCGGAAAGAAGGGAGTGGAGTGTCTTAGCTCTAGGCTCCCTCTGCCTGTAGCAGTGACAACATGCGGAATCAGCGTGAAACTGAAAAAATTTTAATATTTTCGAGTAAGTCAAAATAAACAATTTATCATCTAATTATAAAAAATATTAGCCATTTTAAAATGTCTCACAGATATGACGTCCACTAAAGAGATAGTATAATTTAGACTTTATCAGAATTATTAATTAAAACAAAATATGTAGCGACGAAATATGAATAAATAATATGAAGCCCGGTCCCTGTAGACATTACCAATGTAAATATTAATTTCACAGTTAACTAGATGAAGATAACGAAGATACCGACCTTGTTACGTGTACAGCAGTCAAATGATGAATCTTGGTACATATACCTGTGTTCTCTGTTCGCATTATATTTTTTTGTCAGCTTCACGTTACATTTTTTAGTGTTAAGACGTTTCATGCCCTCAACAAGACAAAGGGCGGCGTAAAATTTTGCCACTCAACACGCAATATCTCCAGAATTCGACGAAAACTGGGGAACGAAAGTATCTTAATGGAAACAGAGTATCTTAACACTAGGTTCCCAGGTTCCCTTAGCCTATCTTACTATCCTATCTACTATTTACGGAATACAGCGAGATAAAAAAAATTAAACTCTTAAAAATCAATTGAAAATTCTATTCTACCATTCATTAACTTATCAAAACAAGAAGTACAATAGAAAAGAGTTACAGCTGCAATTTCAAAGAAGCTAGTTCGTTAAAAATGAAAATCAAATGTAATAACGTCCAGGTTAACTGAACCCGCGGCCACTGTGCGGGTAAAGCGTCTTAAAACGACGAAGGTTTTTTTTTCTCATTACTGAACAATACTTAACCGTTCTAACTAAACGATTTAAAAAATGTCGAGATGCTCGTTGCCTTTGTGTGAACTTTCTTTATGAATCTTGTTCTTTTTTTTGAGGCCTTTTATGCACTAGCTATATGCTAATTGAAAAGAACTAAATGGCTTTGCTCCTATTTGCAGAGACAATACAGCTTTTTCTGTGAGATTTTTTCTCTAAGTCAGAATAAGTATATGTTAGATCGTAGGTTCAATTTCTCTGTAAGCCCAAAGGTTTATATAATATTACCCTAGGTTATATTCACATATTAGAGGGTGTTTTTACTGCTTCACGCTGTATCCAGCATACAATTGGCTACTCAGAGGGAACCTAATGTCCCCCACTATTTAAAATATTGCGAGTTAAGATGCGGCACTTAACGCCGGGCTTTGACCATATTATAGAACCGTTAGCTATATTTTAAGTGGCTTATATTAGAAAATCTACAGTTTCGAGCAACCCATATATACATAAATACAATATATATTCTACACTGCCTCACATTGAGCTTCACGTAGATACTTAAATTTTCAACGGAACCCGCCTAATGATATGGCAACGAGGCTCCTTAGCGTCCTAATTCCTCCAAGAACACCAATTATGTCCTTAAGGCGGTAATAACTCTTGTCAAAGACAGTCGTATGTAGTGAGAGTATTACTTTGTTATCTTGTGATGGAATACTTACTATGGTAATTATGTTGTATTTCTTACGCTTATGTATTTAAATTCAAATTTAAAGTATATGAAAACTAGGTTTTAGCTGTGGCTGGCTTGTGTGGTGACATGAAAAAAGATTAATTCTTTGAACCGTTTTGTTTTTGTGTTCGTGTTTTGTTTGTTATTAAATTTAGATTTTAGGATAAAATGGTAATATGGTTTTTTTTTAATTAAGATTTTAGATTTTTTTAAATTAGAAAAGCTGAGAGTTGTGTATGACATATGACACTCACTGTGCAGAGAATAATATTTCTTCTTTGATAAATCGATTACGCATTACATTTTTTTAAGCAAGTTTTATAATTTTGAGTCAAAAGTATAGATATGTATATTATGTTAAGTAAATTTACAAAAATATACTAATTATATTGTCTGTAAGTCTGTTGTCTAAGCACTTTATTGATAGTACTGAATCATCATCAGTCACCTTTTATATTACGTCCGTGAGAAAGCTGCATTAACAAACATATTATTTTGAATATTTTTAATTATAAATATTAGGTATTTTAAAAATAATCTAGATATTTCATATAATTTCCGGTTTCCGTCGCGTACTTTTACCATCTTGACCGAGATCCATTTTAATATCGAATTTTTAATTTATTGGATAAATATAAAGAGTTCATTTAATGTTATTTGTGACAACATTTTTTTATTATAATTGGATAACTTCCAAAATACTGCTATTAAGCTATTAGTAGAAAATTGATAATTACCGTCGAGGTAGCTTCACGTTGTATCCCGCACACAACAGGGTTGGCATAGAGACCCTGGTGTTAAGACACTCCGTTCTCCATTTTCCATCGAATTCTGCATGCATTGCGTGTTGAGTGGTGAGACTCAATGTCTTGCTTTGCCTCGACAACAGAGCGATGATATGAAAATAATAAATATTTCATTTTCTCGAGTGGCAAGCGAATCCACAACCTGTCGTGCTTATAGTCATGCTTGGTGCCAATGGACAGGGACGATATACTTATGTTTTCTACTACCGATTTTTTATTTATATTTTTATTCATTCTTTTATAATAAATACATTTATTTGAATAATTGTTTTTCCTTGTATAATAAAACGTCATAAAAAAACTTTAACTGCCGTTGGAGTCTGCCATATAATAAACATACAAACACAAGTATGGCTATTAAGTAATGAAACGCTATCGAAGCGCTGTGGACAGTGTCCGAAAGAAAGACATATAATCGCAGGCATATACATGGGGTTTATAGTCGAGGCCAGTCGTAGCGCAGGGGCACAAAGTGTGACTAGAAAATTGACTGGTTCTGCATTTGGTCGCCACTACCTATTTACTTTTATATTTTTATTTCTTCGCTCTGGTGGCGAGGCAAAGCGCGACGTTGAGTTGCGCCATTCAACACGCAATACCTCCAGTCGGAAAGTGGTAAACGGAGTGTCTTAACACTAGGTTCCCTCTGCCTACTCTGCTATGTGCAACATACAGCGTGAAACTGATATAATTTTATTTTTTTAAATCATTTATTCTCCCTGGTGACAAAACAAAACGCGGTCTTGAGTTAAACCACTTAAAACGCTTTGCGTTTTAAGTGGTTATTCCGTTTGCTATTTTGCGCCACAATTTGGCGGAAAATAGTAAACGGAATATCTTAACATTAGACTCCCTCTGTCTACCCTACTATATGCGGGATACAGTGTGAAATTGAAAAGAAAATACTTACTAGGGTCCTTTTGTCTATTTTGCATTTAGTGGAACACGCGTTTCAATAAGAATACTGAAATAAGATATCCTTACTTGAATGAAGTCGTAAAGCTTAAGGAAAGTGCGATGGGATATATAAAATTTATAACACAGTATAGTGGCTTCCTTTTAAGACCTTGGCGGAAGTAATATAAAATAACATTACTTATATTAGTGTAATTGGTATTAGGTAATCAAAGAGACTGTGACAAAAAATATAAACTGGTCAAATGCGAGTTCGACCTGCATACCGAGGGTCCCGTACTAATATCAAGGTTTGTGTATCAATGGGAAGTATAATTTATAAAAAAATAAAGTTACTTATATATTAATATTAATAAGCTATGTTTTATTATTATAATATGTTATTAATGCTATCAAATCGCAACTGAACAATATCTATTCGATTGTTAGTACAGTCTCTATTTGGAGGAATGTTTGTATAGAAATTACTATCATTTTCGTCTGCTTTGCAAGACAAAACTGGCGGCGTTGGGTTTCACGATGTATTTCTATTTTTTATAGCTTTACGCTGTACTGTATACAGCGTAGTAAGTATTCAAGTAGATATAACTCTGTTTTCCATTGAGAAATATCTGTCCCCCCTTTCCTCCCAATTCTTGAGACATTGCGTGTTGTGTCTCATTACCAGAGCGAGGAAATTAAAAATATTGAATATGTCATCCTCCTGAATAGGAAAGCAACTTACAACCGTCGCGTTTACACTCGCATCCTTGTACCCCTCTGACGGGCTCGTATTCAATTTTCGAAATAAGTAATTTAGAAATCAAGAATGCAGTGTTTTCGCACCAGTTTTATACGGAAAAAAAATTCTAATACTAAGTTTCCAATACGTTTAATAAAATAAAATGCCGATCACACATGGTATTACTAAATAAAATATTACAATGGCAGCGCAATGTTTATATGTTAAACTGATTGCTAAGGTAAATTACAGAGGAAATTTGATCCTGTCTCCTCTCATAGGAATACCTCTACAATGGATCACTTTGCTTTCCCAAAGGCATTACACCTGGATTTATGTGTTGCGAAAATTTGTACTGAATGTTAAAAAATTTATTTACTTATTTAGAAAACGTATAAAAATTTGAACGCAGCGGGACTCGAACCCGCGCCTCCTGGAAACCGACCAGTCGCTCTGACCACTAAGCCATGCGTTCTCGCCAAGCTACGTCGAAATTTTTATACGCTTGTTACAACTTATTTATGTTGTTAGCTTCTCTGTAGGGAGATTTTTACAAATTTCCGCTACCCAAAGATAATTACTAAGAATTATCGTTTGGCAAGAGAGAAACTATTTTTTAAAATATTTTTAAACATTTTTACTTTTTTTTTTTTAAATATTTTTAAACTTATTTATGTTGTTAGCATGTTGTAACAAGCGTATAAAAATTTCGACGTAGCTTGGTGAAAACGCATGGCTTAGTGGTCAGATCGCCTGGTCGGTTTCCAGGAGGCGCGGGTTCGAGTCCCGCTGCGTTCAAATTTTTATACGTTTTCTAAATAAGTATTTTTTTTCCTAAGTGTGGAATAACACTTTAAATATGTTTAAAAAAAGAAAAAAGAATTTATTTACTTTAAAAGTCAAAGAAGTTATAGGTTTGTTATTATTTTGAGAAAGTAATAATTTAGAAATATAATCACCATAAAAGAAGATATTTTATGAAGAACTAATAAATATTCTATAATCCGGCAATATTTCAACAGTAAAAAAGTTCATAGAAACTCAAATTTTGTGAAAGTTTCAATTATTAGTATGTAGTTTGTAAGCGAAAAAAAGAAGCGATGGTATTTTCATTTCATTTATTTCGTATGTAACGAAATAAATGAAATGAAAATATCTACCTAGGCGTCAAACTTTTTATCAATTTCATACTTTTTTTAACTCTTCAGAATTTTTAAGGTTTCGTACCTCGAAAAATAAAAACGGAACCCGTATGACTTTGTTGTCTGTCTGTCCTTCTGTCATTGATATTTGTGTATTTAATATATCAATTGTAAATACCTACTCTTGCACAAGCACCATGTTACTAATTATTAGTTAAACCAATTGTCGGCTCGCAGGCTATCACGTTCCACTAAATTACGTACATTTGATCCCTAGACATCTCACCAGGGACCCCTATACTAGTATACACCACTACTAGAGCAATCTTGACGCGTGAATGAGCCCAGATTATTTTGTTGTACGAATTTTCTGGAAGGTATTTACATATACAATGAGGTATTGCTTTAAATATACGGTTTGTTTACTGAGCTCATAAGTTAAGGTTTTAGTGATAAATTATTCTATGTTTTATATATTAAATACAAATATTAATAAGTTTTACAAAGGTAAAGGTAAAAGGAAGTTCTATATTCGATAACTATATTTTTATGTCTCTCGATTTTGTCGTTTGTAAGAAAAATTATAATTTTCTTTAATTACAGTGGTGTAACCCACCCTGGGTGGCTGACTCACCGCGTGATTATGTGATGGAAATACTTTTTAATTTTTTTTTTATTTATAGAGGTTGTCGTGGCGTAGGGGAACAAGGGTGCGACTGTAAAGGCGGCGGTTGTGGAATCGATTCCACTCGGGGGAGTGAAATATTTAATAGTTTAATTTCTTCGCTATGGTGATGATACAAATCGCGACGTTGAATTCCACCAATCATCACGTAAGTATATAAAAAATATGACGATTCATTTCACTCGTTTACCTAAATTACCAAATGTAATAATAATACAAACATTTATCTCTATATATAATAAGACAGTAAAATATTTTGTCTGTACATTTAGTAATTTTGACTGAAATGGATAGAGGGACACCTAAAAAGAATAATAGAAAGCAAAAAGATTCTTTTTGAATTACTTGTCTGTCTGTCTGTCCGTCGACATATTTTTGTCCACATTTTTCTCTGAAAGTACTGAACCGATTTACTTGAAAATTTCACCAATTGCTTTGGTTTAACTCAACTTAACTACTAAAGTTTAGTTCATCAAAATCGGTTCATTAAAAAAAAAGTTATCGTCATTCGAAAGAAGTCGTAATTAATTCAATACAGAGATAAAGAACGATCTTGAAAGAAATATCAAGCAAATACAAAGATTTTTTGGTTGGTTCGTTTATATGATATATGTAACTAATTTAAAAACTGTACAGGAGTTAATATGCAATTATTACAGTTATTTTACAAAGAATATTATGAATCCTTCAAATCAATAATTTAACATTTAAGGCTGTTTCTGAATGAGCAAATTAAATTATTCACTGACATCAGCACAATGAACAGAGTATATTATATAGGTAAAAAGAACATAGTGACAAAAATATATACGTGTAATAAATAATTAGCTTTATGTATATTTTATAAATATCAAATATCAACAATGGTCGTACTTTTTTATTTAAAACAATCAAAAGATCTTTGACGATAATTTGCTTTAATGCGAAGAACCAGAAATAATAAAAGAATATAATAAATAGAATCTGACGCTTTGTTGTCTGGAAAGCTTCTTAGTAGAGGAAAACAAATAAAATATAAATGCCGTTTCCATACCATTTTGTGTGTAAAAATATCAATGTATGTCTTAAATATATATTTTCTCTTTTACTTAGCAAAAGAGAAGGAAACACGTCCAACTGTATCTTCGCTATTTTGACGTGAATACTCTAAAATGCATATGGTATTGAATTTTATGTACGTGAAGACACAGGATTTTGGTGGGAGTATGAATAGAAGTGCATTGGGACGCCGGCAATGTGAGCCTTTTTATAAAATTCAAATTTAACGATTTTCGAGACTTTTTCAAGCATAATACCTACGTCACAACATGAGATCATACTGTCTTTAAATAAATTGCTTTGAATCAATATCTTTTTAACCAATAAAAATTATCGCATAATACCTTTAGTAGTTTATATTTTTTAGATTCATACTCTATCCAACCAAGTGTTAAGATACCCCGTTCTCCATTCACATAGAGAACGGGGTCGTTCTGTTGTTCAATTTGTAACAAGCAGATAAAGTACTAATATAATCATCACACAGATTTGTTGTGAATCGTAATCAAACCTACAGTGTCCGCAGCAAGTAGAGTGCAGTCAATCCAGTTAAATAATAACTCCAGTTAAGTTCAGTTATTATAATTTCAGTTCTTTAGTTTTTCTTTAGTTCAGTTTACTATAATTTACTCTACACCGATCATAAATTTTAAGCAATTTAAAATAAGCATTTCAAATATACAACGTGACGGTACTTCTCCAGCTCCCGTAACCCTGGATATGAATAATGAACCGAGCATTCGCGTGTATGTAAAAATGCGCGCGGCTTCATGGTTTATATTTGAATCGTGGCGTGGTGGTACAGTACGTGATTGTAAACGCGACGGTAGTGGTTTTGATTCCAACTAGCGGAAATTAATTATTAATAGTTTCATTTCCTCGCGCTCGCATGGTGTTAAGTTTCGTTGAGTTGAATCATTCAATACGCAATGTCTTGAAAATTTGGCGTAAAATAGGGAAAGAATAGTCTTAACACTACATTCCCTCTCCTGTAAGTCGGATTTAGCGGAAAGCTAAAAGTAAATAATATTACATATATAATTTGGTGGGAATATGACAAGTACTCGTAATAAAGCAATGGTTCATAAAGGTGAGAGGAAGCTCGCTGCGTCACATCCGCAAAATGCTGCGTCAGACTCGTTCAGAGAAAATTATATTTTGAATTTGAACACTAAATAATTTGCTGACAGACCGACAGCCTTTGTCGAGTTTTTATTATCAAAAATATGATGTAGGTGTAAAAAAAATACCGCGTGCGTTAGAGATAGAGGCTTCCTAAATTTGCTGTGCTTTTAGGTTTCACATCGCGTTTTGTATATTACACGCTTACTTTTATGGAAGAGGCAAATATTTTAATATATTTTTTTATGCGATTTCTTTAAGACATGGCAGAGGGGCACAAGCGTGCGCCTATAAACGTGACGGGTTGTGAGTTCGATTCCCATTTGAGGAAATAAAATATTTAGTATTTTCTTTTTCTTGCTCGGGTAATAAAGAAGAGTTCCGCTCAACACGTAATGTCTCCAGATTTTAATGGAAAGTGGGGAACAAACGCGTCTTAATAGGATCGGAATGTCTTAATATTAAGTTCTCAGGTTCCATCTGTCTACCGTACATATGTGCGGGGACTTCGTAAAGAAAAAAAATAATATAAATTATTTAAATTTTTGGTTAAGTTTCATCATTTAATATGGAACGGAAAAATTATACGCATCAACTTAAGACCCTAATTCGGCTTTTTCATTGGTTAAAAACGAACGTTTTAAGGATCAAAAATATTTTTTTACCCAAGAGTTAACATATAATTAAAATATACATATATTTTTTTTATCTACTCCGCTTATAGCAGAGTAGGTAGAAGGAATCTATTGTTAAGACACTCCGTGCTCCACTCCTTTACATATTTTAGATACATTACGTATTGAGTGACGGATGTTTATGCTGCTTTTTATATTTTTACCAATGCAAGAAATTACAATAATTGAATATCTCTTGTGGTAAATGAACTCCGATCAGTCAGTGCCTGTGCTGCTGCGCCACGAAGTCCTCATACAATATTTTGAAAATACAATTATATATTAATGAAATTTAGTCATACCCTTTTATTTAATACTCATAATAAATGAGTTGGACAAAAATATGTCATCGGCCTTTTGGTTGCGGCGGCCATTTTTTATGGCAAAAGACAAGGCGTAGACGAGCGTACGATGGGAAGTGGTCTCGGCCGCCCACGACCGACTTTGAAGGTCGGGATAGACGCGCGTTTTAAAGGTAGCTATGTCGTATTCACCTGGAGACACTCTGCCGCAGGTAGACAATTAAGGAAGTTCCAACGAAACCGTACAGTAGTGGAGTGCCATGTAGCCAGATGGTGTGGATGGTATTTGAAATAGTGGCGTACTATGCGGTTAAAAGAATCGGCGGCAGATAACCGCTCAAACGATTTCCCAGAACACTACCCATGATAAATGCAGCAGAAAACACACAGCCAGGAGAAAGAAGTCTCTTCGAAAAGCCAAAGCTACATTTTTCAGATCAGATTAATATTTCATATTGCAACTGGGAAATATTCCGTAGAAGCTTAGAAATATTAAATAATATTAAAAATGTTGAAATTGAACCAACGATCCATAATAACACTGTAAAAATCTGAAAAGAAAGTGACGTACAGCAAAATCACAAAACTTACTAAACGCCGATTACGTTTGTATGCACATATATTTTACGTCGTAATATATTACGTCTTCTAACTTCGGTTAACTTTCTCAACTCAACTTTAATATTTCTCAAAAGTATTTAAGGTTAATCTTGGCGCACGAGCACAAGCGTGAGACTGTGCGCGACGGTATTTATAGTTTTGCTGTTTTAGTCTACTATTTTATCTACTTTAGTACTTTATTTAGGTAATCGATTATTTGAACGAAATCGTAGCAAGCAAATGCAACTAGCTAACACTAGAATTTTTACTTAAAGAAGTTCAAATTATTTATTTCCCCGCTTTAATATACAAAACATAGTGTTAATAAGATATTTAACACAAAATGTCTCAAAAGGTAAGCGGAGTGGAGAGAATGGAGCATCTCAACATTAGGTTTCCCTGCTATTTTGGAAAAAATCGAGAAGCTGATATAAGAAGAAGTATAAATAAATATTTACACATAAAGTTTTTTTTTTTAGTTTCACGCTATATCGCACATAGTAGGGTAAAATCCCCATTATGATACGTCTGTTCCTCACTTTGCTCCGAATTCTAAAAGCATTGCGTGTTAAGTAGCAGCATTCATCGCCGCGGTTGGCCTCGACACCAGAGCTAAGTAGGAATTGAACTCACAACCAGTCGAGTTTGCTGTCACACGCGTGTGCCTCTTCGCCACGACGGGCTTGAAATATAAAGATGAAGAATATAATATACATAAGTATATATCATAGTCAATATAAGTAGTAAGTACCTGACCCACTCCCGAATGTCATCGCAAGCGTCTCTGGCACGTATCACTTCACTCGACGCGCTCGTAACATCAATTTTCGTTTTTTTTCGAAGAATCAAATAAAAATCTATTGAAAGCATTCACTCTCTATAGATTACCTGCGCGAAATGGATTTTTAATACGTTTTAGTTTACTTTGGAGCTCTAGTAAGATAAGAAATGAAATAGTGTTACAGTAAATTTATATATAAAATATTAGAAAATATTATATTATTCTTTATTACTTTATTATATGTTTTATATATTTTTTCGGGGCCAGTTTTAGCGCAGGGTCATAAGCGTGTGATTCTAAACGCTGTAGGTTGTGGATTCGAGTCTGATTCGAGGAAATGGAATATTCAATATTTTCATTTCTTCGCTCTAGTGTCGAGGCAACACGTAATCTACTCAACACGTAATGCCTCCAGAATTCGGCGGAAAGTATAGGGCGAAGTGTCTTAGCACTACGCTCTCGCTGCCTAGGTAGGTGTAGCAAGGTTGCTACATGCGAGGTACAGTTTGAAGCTAAGATGTATTTTAAATCTTCTTAATAATAAATATTGTTTAGAACAATGTTACGTAAACTTCGATGAGGCTAGAATAGGTTGTTATGATGAACTGATATCATTAAATACATATTTTTGTAATAAATTATTATCACATAAGTTCAATACGTTCGTGCAGTGTCCTATTAGTTTAATTTCATTAAAATTGTCGGATAAAATCGAAGCAAAAGCTTTTTTGGGCGCAGTTAGTACATAGAAGTGGTAAATCAATATATATTTTTAATTTGCAGAGTGCAGTGCAATGTTTTTAAATTTAATTTTCGTTGAGTCTGTAATGATCCATACCAGAACAAAAATGTGGAGGTAAAAAAATTATTAAAAAAATAATAATATAAGTATAATTTATAACATTATTTAATTTATAGATAAATACAATCTTTTAAAAAATAGTTTAGTTCAGTTCTCTAATTACGCGTTCCGTTCACAAGTAATATTAAAGTGACGTAATATACCGTAGGTGAAACACGCAGATATATAATATATTTATCTCTATATCTTATAAAATAAGAACGATTTTTTTCTCTGTCTGGCCTTTCTACGCTATCTTCTTCTAAACCACCCAACGGATTTTGATGCGGTTTTCACCATTATGTAGAGTATTTCTCAGGGAA
>DWQW01006427.1:0-16323 GCA_018249695.1 Heliconius erato demophoon | reverse complement strand
AAAACAGGTATATACCCAGTATGGACACCAGTCTCTCACATTAGCTTTTTAATGTTCACCACTGGTTTCTTTGTCAAATGTATATTTTTTATGACCAAGCTTTGTGAGATGAAAATAAAGATTTATTATTATTATTATTATTATTATTATTAATGTATTAACTTATTACAGTTTATTAAATGACCTTTTAATGCCTATTACCTTCTAATGTAAATTATTATTTTTATTATCTTTACTTTTTATTATTATTATCTGAAATAGTCTTGATGCTAAATCTAAAGATATTTTGTTAAGTTATTACACCCACTTATTTTATGTTAAGCAACGACGATGCATGATTAAGATTAAATAGACATTAAATTAAATTGTGTTATCGCATAAGTGAAATTGTGTCACTTTGATAATATAGTTACTTTAAAACTAATAGCTAGTAAATTATTAACGCTAGTAGATTATTTGAAAAAGGAGCATGGTGCAGTGCTATGACATAATTTTTTCGCCCTCTTCCCCACTGCGTTTGTTTACCTTGAATGATTACATGTATGTGTAATGCTGTTAGGCCTGCTGGCTTACAGCGACACCGGGTGTGTAGGAAGAGGGTACTCTGTCCCTACAAAATATGCAAGCACTATGTGGCTGCTTGAGAGGATGTTGACGACGGCAAGGGCGTCCCCTGCGGGACTCGAACCTCGGCTTGCGGCCATCGATTGGACTAGGAATAGATTACACTTTTGCTTTCTCGTTCTTATATTAGTTTTATCTCTATTAGTACCTACGTTAAAGTTATATATAATAACTCACAATATATTGATACTAACAACTGATTGTAATATAAGTATATTTGTCAGATCTATCTCACATAATGTGATTATTAGTTATCGGAGCGTCACATATCAATTATCATAGGTAGATTAGTAGTGCCTCTAATATAATGATGAAGTCATTTTTTAAAAATCATTATTTAAATTTTTCTAATTAATTCATGTTTTAATGATTAGTTTGAATTCACGTGATTTGTTCATGTTTTATGGGTACATTTTATGTTAACGTAACATTGTATCCCTCCAAAGACACAAATGTAAAATGAGTCAATATATCAATAATAGTTTAAGTTCAAATATAGAAATTTTATATACATCATAAGGTAAGGGGTATCAGCAAATAAGCTAATAATTTCATTCAGCCATGCATGTAGACTTCTTGGTTTATGAACTATGAGGAGCGCAAAAGTAGCTTAAAATGGTTCGTGTAAAATACGCATTGCGCGTTGCAATCTTAACTTGGCTGGACACGCCGGCGTGTGTCTATTCAGTCAGATTTAAGTTATTTTAGTTTTTAATCAAAAAACATCCCATTTTTTATTTGTTTTTTTTTATATTGAATTATATCGCAAATAAATGCTCTTTCCATAAAATTATATATGTTTAAAATTTTACTATGCGGGAAAACAAACAAAGTGTTAAACTGATATTTATTTTAAACAAAGTAGATGTTATAGGAATCGTTGACGACTTCAATCAAGCCTTCGGTAATGTAATTCAAATATAATATTCTCTTTATATATTCCAATAGCCTACTTCGAAACGTAATTCAAATATAATATTCTCTTTATATATTCCAATAGCCTACTTGCTGTTCCCAAACCGAAGTGTAGAATAATAATTGAAAAAAAAAACATACTGCGCCTCACCTCACAGAAATGTTGATGACCTTGTAGGCTTGTGACTAGAAAACCTTAAAGAATACTCACCAAATAAGGAAATAATTAATAATCAACGCGACGCGGCGGTTGTGGGTTCATTTAACTATTACACCTATGTATTTTAGAATTTTAAATAAACATATTTATCAATTAAATAAATAATATATTTTATATTTTTTAAGTTTATAAGAGTAAAAATACCATTTGTCATTATTGTATGTATCTGAAAACATACTTCATTGAAGGCGCTTATGATCAGAGACAATCCAGTTCAAAAAATTTAATTAAATTTATAGGGAAGTTTCAATATAGGCATCAATTTTTTTTCCGGCAATTCAATCCGAATTGCACATTTTTTTCATAATATTGACTCATTCTGAATGAAATGACATAACAAAAATAGTTATTCTTAAAATAAACAAACCAAATTGTCCAATGTCGAATTGAGGCAAACTGGTATCTTTTTCGAAGGTGATTTAAAATTGTATTATTTATTTATAATTTCTTATAAACATTTATAAACATTTTTTGCTGACTTTATTTTATGCTGTGACGTTTACTTATTTGTATATGTTTGTAAGTTCAGTTCAAGAGTCGACGGTCTCTAGACAAGTATATAAAAGTTTATATGTAATGGAAGGCTAAAACAAAGCTATAATTAACATATTTAAGCATCTCATATAATTTTAACTTCGGGTTCGGGTTTTCAAGAATGTATAATACTAAATATACACAATTAATCCGGTTTAATAGTTTCATTTAAAAAGTTGTGTAAGTGTTAATCGAAAGAAATAAAAACACACTTGCTTCTAGAAATTAATTAATATTTTTACTTATTTGACAAAATGTCATTAAAGAAGAGTGTGACATTTATGTCATACATACAACAGTAATAGCACAGAGCAACGCCACACTTCTCGCAATCTGATAAAAAGAAAAGCCATAAATACACATTTTATTTTTATTTTGATACAATATAATTTAAAAAAAAAATTAAATTAGCTTCACGCTGTATCCCGTACACAGCAGGGTAGGCAGAGGGAACCTAGTGTTAAAACACTCCGTTCCCCACTTTCTGTGTTGAGTGGCAGAACTCAACGCCGCGCTTAACCTCTACACCAGAGCGAAGATATGGAAATATAAATTTAAGTAAATATTTCATCTCCTCGAGTGGGGATCGAACCCACAACCAGTCGGTTTTGCAGTCACACCTCGTGCCGCTGCGCCACGACCGGCCTCACAACAACAATATAATTTGTTCCAATATATTTTCTCTTTGTTTTCGGCGCCAATATATGGTCTCAATCGATAATTACTTAATTAGGTTTCAATTTCTGGGGCTTCAATGTGGATAACTGGAAATTTTCTCTGTTTATTTTAATAGCAATAAAAACAGGTTTTGAATAAGTAGCATATGAGACAGGAGCTTATAAATTCTTTATATATATTGTATATTTACCTATAATTACTTGGAGTTGATTTACGTCTTACTTATTACATACTTGCATAATATGTTCTAGCGACCCGCCCGCGACTTCGCCCGCTTAAACTACAAGATTATTTGTTTAATACATTGAATTACGTTCGTGTTCTAAAATCAAAAAGCAAGAAAAGGAAAAAGTCTTCACTTATTATAGTAAGATCGAAACTAATCTATGTCTGTACTTAGAAGGTTGCAATGATTTTAAAATAAATTGTCTGTTTATCTGTGCGTTTGTTCACGTTGATCTCAGAAACGACTTTACCGATTTAATGCAGAGTTCGCTATTGGATTCTTGCAAGCTGCCCTTAAAATTTAGTTTTTTTAAAATATTCGAATTTAAAAAAGAAAATAAAAATATTTTCATATATACCATAATTTTTTTAAAAACAACTGTGCACTAACCTGGAATACCTAACGGAACGACTAATAAACTACGACACAAACTTTGAAATGTGCAGACGTCAGACATTAATGTTTACACGTGATTTTTCATGGCCTCATTAATAATACATGTTGGAAAAGAGGACTCTTTAATAAAACCTTGCATTTTGTAAGACAAATATTTTTTGGCTAATTTAATTATCTTAAGAGTTAACTAAAATGTCAGTAATGAGTTTTTGAGAATCGTCAAATTAACATATCCCTGCTCCCCTGTTAACTATTACAATCGACAATTGTCATATAGAAAATTGTTGGGCGTCTCGTTGAAACTAAGCTACTCACGAAGATTCAGCTTGATAGTCATTATTTTTATATCAGTTGTTAGTATTACAAGTTTTGAGCGTAGGACCAGGATATTTTTTTCGTCTAATTTAGATAATTATCTTGAGATTTGATAGAAAACAACTGAGCAATATATATATTTTTAATTTTTAAATTAACATATTTCATACTGTTAACAGAAATGAAATTTTGGTATGACCAAAAGTTGTTCGTCTCGTCGGAATGAAGCTCCTGTAGAAAGATGTGTTTGTTACTAATAAATGGTTTAAACCGTCGGTGAAGACCGGACTATATGATTTTTTTCTCTTAATTTAACGTAGTTTAGTGGTCACTACTGAATTTCATTATTATTATTTTTTGGTTACTTCTTTGAAAAAAATCTGTTAGTACTGCAATACACACTATTTCTAGTCTAATAAAAAAACAACTTACAAAGCAACAAAAGCATATTTAGGAATACTTCAAATGTTATATAAACTTATTTCTGTTACTTAAAGGGAGAGGCCCTTTAATTTGTACCGGTTACTGGTACTTACTGCCTATATAAACATAATAAGCAAAAATTTACCTAAACGACTTCAAAACTTGAAATTTTTACTTAAGTCTGATCCTTTATTACTATAATATTGTAACTGATATCCCAAGGTACATACTGTTACATTCCACCCCCTAAATTCTATGGAGTTCATCGAAATAGAATTTACATTTATTTATTTATTTATTACCAACCCCCAGATTGGGCAATCCTGTGTTTTGACAACCTCCGAACATGAATATTCCTTACACTGTGAACCTCCTCTATCTCACTCCATTTCACGGACAACAAATTGTAGGCGTATGCCTATTTATTATATATTTGTTTATATATATATATATATATATATATATATATATATATATATATATATATATATATATATTTATTTTATTACAAAGCCGTTTGACCATCCTGGTCACGGCACCTAATACATTATCTAACTTTTTAAAGAAAAAGGTTGCAGTGATAAGAATTTTAGAATTAAACAATACTATTGTAAAAAAAATATTATTGTAAGATTTATGTAATTACCATTGTTACTTTATGTTTCTTACATTTGTTTTTTACCTAGTATCCTTATAATAATACTTTCAGCTTTCTTCAGATTCACCTTGATACCTTCTCAAGGCCGATCTCAAGGCTCAGACAAACGGACAAACGGACAACAAAGTGAGGACCACTTATGATTAAAATTATAATGTTACTTAATTTTAATAAAATTTTAGTTCATTTTGTTATTGTTATTGGTAGAGTCTGTGAAGTAGGTTCATATTTTTTAATTTTTTGTCCTGGTGGTGTCATTACCAAAAAAAATTGAATAAAGTTAAAGAAAATATTTCAATTATTGATAACTAATAGTTTATACTATTGATAATTAATAGACAAAAGTGAAAGAATTTTGGTATGGTAATAGCTAATATCAACATGATATCAATAGCATGGCAAAAGATAATTATGTAAATTTAAAACTTTGTTCAGTAATTGTGTTAATTTTGATTTGATTTTAATTTTACTTATTCAATAAAATACAATATTTTGCAAATGTTTTATTTTATTTTCGTTTAAGTACTTTTGCGCCATTGACCTTTTTATTAAGACGGAGAAAAGTTTTCAAAAAAGAATAGGATCGTGTGCGAGTCCTATAAGCTACATGTTTTTCAGGATCTGTAGTTGTAGTCTTCTCTTCAATACGTTTTGTTCTCGGAGAAATATTCAATTTCCTGCGTCGTAAGTAACTTCTGGCGCTAGTCTTCACTTCGTCTTTACTTTCACCATTTAAAACGTTAATTTTGGAAAGTATCTCTTCATTTTGTTTGAAAATACGTTCAGTTACATATTTTAAATGAATCAAATCTTTATTTAATTTCGGCAATTGAATTTTATTAACAAGTTCAAATTTTTCACTTATTACGGTTAGGGCATTAAGTAAAGTTTGAGGATTTTGAAATCCAAGAGGTGTCTTGCTAACAGATTTTTTACAACTAGGACATATCCAGTAATAACCTTTGTCACCGCTTTCCATATTTAAACATTTTATTTTATCATTTGTACATTGTGAATGGTATACAGAACCGCATTGATCACATTTGACGCCTTCACTGCGACGAAGACATTCGTGACAATTTGGACATAACATTTTCAACTGAAAATGGTATGAATTTATTAGTATAATAGTAAAATATAAATTTAGAACCCTTTTTCTTGTACTTGTAAAATGTGCAAAAATATATGTAGATATAATTATAAGCGTTTTACAAAAAACTGCAGGTGCATTTTAACAAGTACAAAAACTGTCTAACATCTATAATACTTTTAGGTATATAACTTTTATTCATTTTCTTATTATGTCACAATAAAACTGTCGAAGGACATATATAATAATTAATATTTATAAAAGTATTGTAGAAAGAATATGTCTCCTTATATAATTCCAAAGATTATTTTTTACCTACAATTATAGCTATACAGAAATCTCACATTCTCTATCTATATTTATTATCAAAAAATGTTATAATTTACCCATATAAGTTTGGTTTTTATTTAGCCATCAATAAGTTTTACAAAAAAGATGTAACATAACAGTACTGAGCCAAAAACAGAGGCAAAGGCAAACGTCATAACATAAGTAGTTGTATAAATAAACATGTACAATATTTTGACAAACCTAATATATATTTTGACAAATGTGTTCATGTAGTTTTTATATGTAATGTTTTTATATGTTAACGTATTTTCATATTTTGAATGTATTATTAGTAATCAAACCTCTTTGGCTGTACTGAATGTAACTGGCTGGTTTTAAATTATATATAAAGATATTTTGTTTTTATAGAGCTTCTTATATTTTTATATTATTTTTAATAATTATCTTTTCCTTTTCTTTTTTTTTAGCTTCACGCTATATCTGACACATATTCTTAGATAAGCTTGTAGCTTTTATAGCAGGTAATTTGGACGAATACTTAACGAGAAAAGGTAAAATTATAGTAATTCAAAGATCTGTTCTGCGAAATGCGTCAGCCTTGTACCAGTATGTCCCCGATCTTAATCACTAGATATTGCTGTGCCGAAACAAGCGTATAGCTAAAACGCACGATTGAAATCTTGCGCTGTAGATATAAGTATCTCTCATATTTTACAGATTAGATCCCAGCTCGGTCGACGGCCGTATGTCCAGGTTTGAGTACCACGAACGACGAAGGATATGTACTCATTGACGATGTTGCTGACTGTTGTTTTGTTTGATAAAAAAATAGTTTGCTGTTTCGTTGTTTGAATACAAGTTGTTCATGATTGAATGTTTATATTACATAATTAATCTGTTGGTAAATGCAGCATAATAAAAATATTAAAAACGATAAGCTGGCAAAGCCGCGTGCCTGCCGCTAGTATCTTAATAAATTTTAACAATAGACCGTGCAATAATGGGAATTGGAAACATAATCTCCTTAATTTGTGTAACGCCTCAAAAAGTTCTAATTTAATACTTTCTATTTGTCAGTTTACGTAAAACAGTTTACAGCTATCACTGTAATTACTTTTCATTTCTATTTTTTAAGCTTGTTGTGGTGAGTCTGGTCCCCCTTTTGTATTTTGTTAATTTTGGTTCTAGGGTATATTTAAATTTTGAAATGAATTATGGAAATTAAAAGAATAATAGTAAAATATATTAATAAAATTATCTACATCTAAATAATTCTATCTAGATAGAGGCCAGTCGTGGCGCAACGGCACGAGGTGTGACTGTAAAACCGACTGGTTGTGGGTTCGACCCCACTCGAGGAGATGAAATATTTACTTAAATTTATATTTCCATTTCTTCGCTCTGGTGTCGAGGGTAAGCGCGGCGTTAAGTTCTGCCACTCAATACGCAATGCCTCCAGAATTCAACAGAAAGTGGGGAACGAAGTGTCTTAACATTAGGTTCCCTCTGCTTACCCTGCTGTGTGCGGGATACAGCGTGAAGCTGTTTTTTTTTATCTACATCTAGATGGCAATATTTTTATATTTACATTGCCATCTAACGAGAAGTTTAGTTCATAACAATTTCATATGAGGATTTCGCTAGTAAATAATAAATCAAAGTTCTAAATTAGACCGAATACCATACATTTCATTTTTTTTCCAATAACTAAGCTGACTTAAGATAATTCTGTCCAATAAATCTAAAAAGCACAGACTAAAAATTATAAAAGCTTCGATTGACTATTTACAATTGTATTTATTTATGTATTATTATCGATTCAATTTATGTTAGCATTTTTTATGTTTATACATTTATTTGTTTGATGGTTTCGGTTAAAAAAATAGTCTCTGCCATCTATTGGATTATTATACATCAGATTTAACATTGGTAAAATAGAGGGCTCTATAGTCATTACTCGCACCACAACACAAGAGTAAGAGTTACACTCGTCCATCCCCACCAGATGGCGCTTCAAAGACCATTTCAGGTCCACAGCATTATTTAGTTTATTAGACCATCGGAAAAAATGTGTAAAAGCAAAGTTACACGTCGTATAAGAAAAATATGACACATTTGAGGTCGCATATTTAAATATATTGTTATAATAAAATGGTTTCATAAAGTTACTCAGTCATAGAAAATAACGGAATCATGCGTTATTAGTTTTAGCTTTTTTTATATAAAAAAAAATTTTTAGAACTTAAATATGTAGCATTTTTTTTTTGAGTAAGAAAATATTTCGGTTTTTGGTCTTTACTTTTCATAAAATGATTATTATTAATTATG
This sequence comes from Heliconius erato demophoon, assembly GCA_018249695.1. Taxonomy (NCBI): domain Eukaryota; kingdom Metazoa; phylum Arthropoda; class Insecta; order Lepidoptera; family Nymphalidae; genus Heliconius; species Heliconius erato. Next base: position 7,625 of record DWQW01006427.1, on the reverse strand, counting down.
ATAATTAGATTGACATACGACACCATAGTGTGGAGCAGTAACGTAATGTTTAATTGTATGTGCCGCAATTCCTAGTTTGGAATATGATTATATTTAAAATATTTTTATTTAGGTGTCAAATAGGAAACTGATAGTTTTCTCCGTATCACAAGGTTGTGTCAGTCAACTCCGCTATGCTAAGATAGTTACCGGATTAATGTCCGCCTCTTCTTGTTTCTGCTAGTGAATTTTATGTCAAATTGTAAAATAACTATCGTTAATATTACTGAAATCAATGTTTGTGCATAATTAAAAAACATATTTTTTTGTATTTTTTTATTATAACTTAATAACATTGCTTCTAAAATAATGCCCTCATCATATTATATTATCCCACTTAAAAAATATTGCATGACTTTATTAAAAAATAAATTGTACAAAAATAAAACATAAATATATATTCATTTGCTTATAGATTGGCATGGTATTTTTTATATGGTGCAAGGCCAGCAGCCACCTTAGTGCCTAAGTCTGAATCAATCTGTGAGAACAACTTTGTGGCACGTTCTTGAATAAAACCAGCAGCATCTTTCAAATTACCGACAATATTGCTCACAGTGCGTTCCTTCTCGTCGTCGCTGAACACTTTTTTATATAGTATGCTAGCCTGTGAAAAATTATCTTCGGTTTGTCCGCTATCGTATCTATCAACATCGCCGCTAACATTGTATCTTGGCTGCATACGTTGTGCACGTGGACATTCTCGTGGTCCAGAGAATGAGTTTGGGAAATAATTCGGTGCATCTTCTTGGTTTGCTACATTCTGCGGTCCGTCACGCTGGTAATTCGCCACTGTTACTCGGTACGGGCAGTTGACAGGTATTTGGAGGAAGTTTGCACCAAGACGGTGACGATGAGTGTCACTGTACGCAAATAAGCGACCCTGTAACATCTTGTCTGGGGAAGGCTCAATTCCAGGTACTAAATTAGATGGACTGAAGGCTATTTGTTCCACTTCAGCAAAGTAGTTTTTAGGATTTCTGTCTAACACTAATTTGCCCACGGGGATAAGAGGAAATTCAGCATGAGGCCAGATTTTAGTCAGATCAAATGGATTGAACTTACAGCTTTCTGCTTGAGCCATGGTCATGACTTGGATGTTAAGTGTCCAAGAGGGGTAGTCGCCTTTTCCAATAGAGTTATAAAGATCTCTTATAGAATAGTCAGGGTCGGATGAGGCAAGCTCAGCAGCTTTGCTTACTGGCATGTTTTTGATACCTTGATTGCTCTTGTAGTGGAATTTCACCCAGTGTGCCACTCCTTGAGCATTGACAAGTTTAAAAGTATGAGAACCATAACCGTTCATAAATCTATAACCATCAGGGATACCTCTGTCACCAAACAAATAAAGGAGTTGGTGCATTGTTTCGGGTCTCAGTGTCATAAAGTCCCAAAACATATCAGCATCTTTTAAGTGCGTAGCAGGATTTCGTTTTTGAGTGTGTATGAAACTTGGGAATAAAGTAGGATCCCTTATAAAGAAAATAGGAGTATTATTCCCTACAAGATCCCAAATTCCATCATCAGTGTAGAACTTAACTGCAAATCCACGAGGATCGCGTACAGTATCAGCTGATCCACTTTCTCCACCTACAGTTGAAAATCTAACAGCAATGGGGGTTCTTTTGCCGATAGATTCAAAAACTTTGGCTGCTGAATATTTAGAAATGTCATGAGTTACTTCAAAATATCCGAAAGCACCGGCCCCTTTTGCATGTACTACTCTTTCTGGAATGCGTTCCCTATCAAAAGAGGATATGACATCCAAAAATTGGGCATCTTGCAACAAAGCAGGTCCATTTTTCCCTACTGTCTGGATAGCAGTTTTCACTCCTACAGGTGCACCATATTTGGTGGTAATGGCACCAGGTGAACCCTGAAATTAATAAAAATATATTACAAGAGGAATAAAGACATAATTATAACATTTATAAAATTTGCACTCCTGAGAATGAGGTATGAGACTATCACCGGTTCGGAAGGTAGTTCTGCTAAGATAGATACGAATAGGATAGACAAGGAAGTATAAATGTATAATGTAAATAAATTTAAAACTCTTTTATTTGTATATGAATATAAGACAGATTTCAAGTTTATTCAAAATTAATTAAGATTTAGTAAATATATAAATCGACGTATAAAGTTATTTTTGACGGTTGCGGCCATACCCACAGCAGTATCCCAAAATCGATATTTTGGGATACTGCTCTTGGTACGTAAATGTAACTATTAAACAATACCATATTGTTAAAAAAACATAATTAATAAAATATTTTTTCGGAATTAGCCGAATGCACCACAAATAATTATTATATAATAATATTGGTGATACCTGTAGGTAAATAATTTATAATTCTAGTAACTATATATGTGTAATCGTATTTGAATTGTAGTTGACTTTGTAAGTAATAAAACAATTCGGTCAATGATTTAATATTACCTAATAGTTAAAATTAATTCATTGTCCTATTTGCTTACAATAGGTATAGAATTTTAAATATCAATGATTTGATAACGATTCATTAATTATTAGATATATATTAACAAGTAATTGAAACTAGAAGATTGAACTATAACAAGTTTCATTATTTAAAAATTATAATACGTTTGAATTTAATTAATAATTTGTTTTTCAACACATCAATAAGAAACATATTGTACTCTTACGCCGCACTGTAGGTACGCCGTACGATACGTTAGGCGCCTCTGATTTGTTACAAAAGTACCTGTAAACTACCATTTACAAAAAGTATACAAAATTAAACATTTTTATTTCAATGAAATTTTGGCAAATAATTATACATCTATCTACATAAAACACAAACTATTCGTAGACATGAACTTTTGACCTTCCATGTTCCATACGCGACTCATTTTGTTTTTAAATCTATTCAATTTTGTAATTTTGACCGTAACTATAAGTGAAATTGATCCTTCCATAATTAACAAAACCAAGTAATAATTAAAATTACTGAAATTTAAAAAGTCAAAAATAATATGGTAATAAGGAGTACAATTAAACTACTATTTATATATAGCTGGTGTTTATGTTTATAATAATAAGATTGATTATTAAATATAAGTAACAGCTACAAGCTTTTATCTGAATAGAAAATCAGAGAACATAGAGTAAAAACACTCCGTTTTCAAAATTATGCTAGAATTTCAAAGCAATAATCTTTTTACCACCTACATTTTTACTATCTACGTACCTATACAAAAACGTTGATAAATAGTTATCTACCTAATAGTGCATATGGTATCGAATAATAAATTAACATTCATTAACAAAGTTTTTATACGTTTTCTAAATAAGTATTTTTCTTTCCTAAGTGTGGAATAACACTTTAAAAATGTTTAAAAAATAAATTAACATTTTTTATGAGACCTGGACGTAACCACAAAGAAAAGTTGTTAAAAAATATTCTAACTTAAAAAAAATCAATTACATATTTTAAGTACAATGATATAAGAGAAAATTATAATTGAGTGTCAAGTCACAAAACTCGGCAAAAGAAAGTAGTATTTTACTATCAATCATCGCTTTCATAAGTTCATATTATACATAGATATCATATTTTGTATATCATATGTTATAATATATAAAGAATTTAAAACATGGACGTTTACAAAAAATATACCTACTATATATTTTTTCAAACTACTACTTAAACTTCAAACTACATTTTGATTATTATGATATACATAAATTGCTATAAATATAAACATATTTCTAGGCAACCCACACTTGCCACATTCAAAATGAAAGAGCTATATACATATATATTGTATCATATAATATATGCATTAGGTTAAATTTAACTATTTTCTACTGAATAATAATTTTAAAAAGATACTCTTTATACTTATATATTTGAAAATGTTATTGCTTCAAATAAATCGTAAATCGAAATGGTTAAGGTAATCAACGTTGTTAGAATATAATTACAATTACAAAAGTGAATAGATAATTGTAAATATAAAAAACTATTCAACAACTTCATATCTATGTATTCCGGATACAGCAGGGTTGGCAAAGGGAACCTAGTGTTAAGACAATCTGTTCCCAACTTTCCGCTGAATTCTGGGGACACTGCATATTGAGTGGCGGAAATCAACGCCGCGCTTTGCCTCAACACCAATATAATAGGTAAGTAATGATGAAGAAAATATTTGAAATTCGCAAAGCATTAATTTTGGAAATAGACAAAGAAAAATTTTGATAACACATACCTACTGAAATTATATAATATTTATAATAATTTACACTTAACGTGTTGCTTATAAATATAAGCATATTAATAGATATCTTATTTATCTAAATAATTCAACAAAATATACATTATCGTAATCATAACATGATACTAAAAGCATACACTACGATAAAAAATGGCAAAGTTCATATAGCGAACTAAAGATTATTACAGTCATTGTAATATTTTTAGGATGGTTTGATGCTCTATAATCAATTTAATTATAGAAAAGTAAGAAAATATGTTTACTAGACAACAAAATCATTTTTTACCTTAACAGATTTTTTGTAGTTGACCAGTTGGTCAGAAGCGGGATCTCTCGAAGCCATTTTTCCACTATTTAAAAATTGTGTTCCCGGTAGACGGAGCGACACACTGGACGCGTACCGTGATCACAAATACTTGAAAATAGCTGGATCGATCATTTATATAGGTTTGGTTGCGATAAAGAAATATTTACTGCATTGATTGTGTTATTATTGATTGACCTATCCGAAAGATATTATTTTGATAAAACGTAATATATACATAGATAACCAAAAATTTATAAAAAAACAACATTCGGACCTTAAAGATTAAGATAAATAAAATTAAATCATTAAGAATATATCTAGCCTTTTTTGTTGCTGTTTAAAATATTAAAATAATTTTATATAAATTTTTCATTCATGTCACAAAATACCTTAATTATACACTTTGATTGATTAAGATATAAACAATTTTTTCTACTTTCCATATATACCTTGTGATATACCTTGTACATGTGAACAAGTAAAAACCTAGTCAAGTGCGAGCCGCATTCGCCCACCGAGAGTTCGAACGAATTTTAGGATTGTAGGAATTTTAGGTAGGAAGTAACACTTATAAAAGTTGACAAGCTGAAGTTTGCCGGCGTATGTAAAGATTTTGTGTGAAATAAACTACAAATATTAAATTGTAATTATGTTTTTCTATGAAAGACCATATGGACATTTTCTTTATTCGGACTTTTTCCTTTATATGTATTGTAAGCTTTAACTTCATGCCAAATTTATTAACTGTACGTCACGGGAAGTATAAATTTTACTTACGCGGCAAATTTCATTCAAATAGCAGCAGAAACGATGTGTAAATAGTAAATACTCGTATCTTAAAATTGCATTAGAGGTTTGATTTTTCGATGCTCTAATGGACTGCAGACCTGAATATTTGTTAGCGATTTCAGCTTGATACACGCAATCTTGAGATAATTTGTCTTGTCAGATGGAAAACAACGTGATCCCACAAGGGTTCCATTTTCCATTTGAGATACGGAACTCTAAAAAAAATCTGTAAGTATGTAACCTAATAATCTCTTCTCCTCTTACCATATAAATCTGTAAATATAGATAAAAAAGTAATGGTTGCACTTACAATATGTCTTTGTAAAGATCATTTAAAAGAAAGAGCGAGAAAAACAAGTGTATTTAATAAACTACTGTCAATTTTTATCGGTTCCAGCATGACGACGATATCAAAAAGATTATTAAAAAAAAAATAAGAACGTGCATTCCATTAAAAATTACATAAGTACTTATATATTTCAATGTTACAAATAAGATAACAAAAAAAACTGTACAAATAACAGTATTGAACATTGTTATCACAAATTCGGTTTTAAGTGTATTTGAATAATGATATATCACATTAATCTTTACAGATTACCTAGTAACTTAGATTATATTTGTCGATAAAGAGAAAGACCATTAGGGGCCTAATTACTAAAGGCGCTTATTTACTCAAGCAAATATAGACAGTATTCTATTTGTTTAATAAGTTTCAAATGTAATTATATTTTAGTCATTAACGGAGAAATAAATTAAAAAATTAAATTAAATTAGCTTCACGCTGTATCCCGCACACAGCAGGGTAGGCAGAGGGAACCTAGTGTTAAGACACTGCGTTCCCCACTTTCTGCCGAATTCTGAAGGCATTGCGTGTTGAGTGGCAGAACTCAACGCCGCGCTTAACCTCCACACCAGAGCGAAGAAATGGAAATATAAATTTAAGTAAATATTTCAATACAATAATAAAAAATATATAAATAAAACTATTTTCGCCAGTCCAGGCCAGTCGTGGCGCACCATGACTACCATGTTACTGTAAACGCGACAATTTGTGGGTTCAATAACAATTCGAGAAAATGAAATATTTTATATTTTCATTTCCTCGGTCTGTTGTCGATTCAAAGCGCGGCCTTGAATTCTGCCACTCAACACGCAATGCCTCCGGAACTCGGAAAATGTGGAACGGAGTGTCTTAGCACTAGGTTCACTCTGCTGTGTGCGGGATACAGCGTGAATAAATTGAAATAATTGTTAAATAAATTGAATCATAAATGATTCAATTTATTTAATAGTTATAATAGTATTTATGTAAAGGCCAGTCGTACCGCAGTGGCACAAAGTGTTACTGTGAACGCGACTGGTTGTAGGTTCAACCCCCTCTCGGGAAAATGAAGTATTTATTTAAAATGTATATTTCCAATTCTTCGCTCTAGTGTCGCGGCAAAGCGCCGCTCAAGTTCCGCCACTCAACACGCCATGCCTCCAGAATTCGGCGCAAAGTGGGCTACGGAGTGTCTTAAGACAAGATTCTCTCTGCCTACCCTGCGGGGTGCGGTAAAGAGACTGAAGCTGTATAATAGGTCTACTAACTTTTAAATATACTAGCGAATAGCGATCTAATCTACTTACATTACAGCGCACTTGTGACGTCAAATATGTTTTTTTACTCTCTATATATAATAAAACAGCAAAAATATTTTGTCTGTACATTAAGTAATATTGATTGAAATGAATATGATACTTGCGACACGGCAACATTATATTTTTTTAATTTCTTGTCTGTCTGCCTGTCTGCTTTTATGTATATTCACGCTAATTTCCGAAAGTACTTAACCGATTTACTTATTTTTTTTACCAATTGCTTGGTTTAAACTCAGCATAACATTTAAAGTTATCATCATTTGAATGAACTCAAGGCATTAGTTTGCCTGCGAAAGCTATATAGCAATCTATATCAACACTTATACTTATAATAAATGTATATGTAGTTAGGTATGTAGTTTGTAATAAATTTGTATTTTTAACTGCATAATATCTATTTAGTAAAACGTCATTTTTGATCAATATAATTATATATTAAGTTAAATTAACTTAAAAGCGGCATTTTTTAACAGTTATTACAGTGAGGCCGGTCGTGGCGCAGCGGCACGAGGTGTGACTGCAAAACCGACTGGTTGTGGGTTCGAATCCCACTCGAGGAGATGAAATATTTACTTAAATTTATATTTCCATTTCTTCGCTCTGGTGT
>DWQW01006426.1:0-16326 GCA_018249695.1 Heliconius erato demophoon | reverse complement strand
CGCACTACTTTTACTCTACTCTACTTTCAACTTTTCTTGAATGAGAATCGAACCCACGAGAATTTAAAGTCACACTCTCGTCCACAGATTAATATTTTCAAATCTGTTATCTTTTACGACAGTGTAATGAATTGAATGACAAAAATAAATTATCTTTTTTAAAAAGCATGTAATTTTAAAAACAATATAGGGTATATAAAGAGTTATAATTATAGATATAACTTTTTCTACAAGATAGTTAATATCGCTATTTTATCTAACTTTATCTTAACTCATATCTGATAGAAGATAAACTTGCACATGTTACAAGTTTGTAAAAGTACTTCGTAAGTTCCTTCAGTATCATTAGTAAAATTATTATTATATACTATTATACGAGGCCAGTCGTGGCGCAGTGGCACAAAATGTGACTGCAAAACCGACTGGTTGTGGGTTCGATCCCCAGTCGAGGAGATTTTCTTCGCTCTGGTGTCGAGGCAAAGCGCGGCGTTGAGTTCTCAACACGCAATGCCTCCAGAATTCGGCAGAAAACGGGAAACGGAATGTCTCAACACTAGGTTCTCTCTGCCTATTATGCTGTGTGCGGGATACAGCGTGCAAAAACAGACAGATCAGTACAGTACAGATTGCGGAGTAGGCAGAGGAAGCCTGGGAATCTAGTTAAGACTCTCCGTCTTCATTAACATACTTTTATTCCCTACTTTTCGTCGAATTCTGGAGGCATTGCATATCGAGTTGCGGAACTCAATACTGCGCTTTGCCTCAACACCACAGCGAAGAAATGAAAATATTTAATATTTAATTTCTTCACGTAAGAATCGAACCTACAACCTGTCGTGCTTACAATTGTACGGTTGTGTCCCTGCGTCGCTAATAAATAATATTAAATAAATAACTTACATAACTCACATTAGTAGGTGACACGAAGTTAAAATCCATTTTAAACTCTTTTTAGCATTCTGTACTCAGATTTTGGTATCCATCTTCCAAAGAAAACTCTGTAATTGGTTTCTCAGCCAAGCTATATGTAGAAGCTCCATTGTGTTTCATTACACATCTGAAACAAAAATCATAAAATTTACTATAGAGTTTGTTTAATTGAACGCAACAATCTCGAGATAAAGGCTCTTGACAGACAGACAGAGGGCCGGACAACAAAGTGATCTTGCAAGGGTTCCTTTTTTCCTTAAAAGGTACGGAACCCTAAAAAAACTACTTAATAATGATGGGGAAAATACGAAGTAGCTGAAAATATAAAACTAAGTTTAAATATTTTAGTATAAATTTAACATTTCGCTACCAAAGCAATTTGCTAAAAATCACTTTATTTGAGTAATGGAAGTCGCCGAAGTGACCACGACGGTAAAATTGTTTAATCTTTGGACATAAACCACAATCTAGATTTGTAAGCAAAGGTCCCTCTTATGGTTCTATATTCATGATAAAAGCTGCCATCGAACTTCCTACCCAGTTGCGTATATAGGTAAGTTAAAATATATGGCATAAATAAAGTTATTTGAATTTCTAATGTATGTTATTTTAAACTACTTGTTTTTTTGCCTTACACTGTATCACAAGATAGACAGAGGAACATGGAAAGCTAGTGTTGAGCCACTCCGTTACCATTGAGACACTTTCGTGCAGGCCTTGAATCTTGAACGATAAATTCAACCGCGTTTTGCCTCGACACCAGATCGAGGAAATAAAAATCGGTTATATTTTATTTCCTTGAGCGGAAATCGAAACAACAACAGTCAAATAATTTTATTTAAAATAAGAAATTAACAGTTGTGAATTCGACACTTTCAGAAATGAATAACTCTCATTTCCCTATTCGCAACTGAGTTCCGCCACTGCAATGTCTCGAATTAAGACAGTAACTGTGTAGGAACAGAGTGTATTACTATTAATAGACACTACTTCTTTTTTTAGCTTCGCGTTGTATCTTGCACATATCAGAGTAGGCAGAGAGAACCTGGAAACTACACTCCACTCCCCATTACGGCACTATCGTTCTCCACTACTTCTTTATATGTTGAAAAGTGTGTTATTAGAGAAAACTGCTTATGATATTGTTTCTTTTTCCTTAAGAATGCTACGCGACAGCTAGCTCTAAGTAGTTTTGTTAAGTTTTAGTCACGAATAACAAAAAGCTTACTTCTCGTTACGTAGTTTTTTTTGGGAAAACTATAGAAATCGAAATATATACAAAAAATGTATAAAAATTTATTAATTATATTTAAAATGTTTTTTTTTGTCAGCTTGACTTGACTTGAAAAAGAACCAACCATTCCTTAGATTTTAAATGCCTAAGTGTAAGAAATTAAACGCTTGAAGATTGTATAGTAGAACGAAGGGAGTGAGCTATATAAATTACGACAAGATATATTAGAGGGTAGTGGTAGTACCCTCTAATATATCTTGTCACCATATTGTACACCCAGCCTAGTAACTAGCTTTATAATATATTATAAAGAAAAAGAAGAAGAAATTAAGAAGTTCTCTTAAGAAGTTCCGTTCTCTGTTTTTCAGCTGAATTGAAGTATAAAGTGGCAATACCGCACTTTATCTTACACAAGCGAGGCGCCACGTTGGATCCTCGAATTTTTCTATGTATATATTATTTTTTGGCAAGTAAAGCATGTGCAAGCATAGCAAAAGAGAGTCACTTCTAATCTCGTTCTGGTTATTTGATTTGGAATTTTTTGTAACGTTAGTTTACTTTTTAGGTCAGTCGTGCGCTGTAAGTGCGGCAGGATGCAGGATTTACATTCTCACTCAAGGAAATGAAATAGTCAACACTGTCATTTCCTTCCTGTGTTAGCGCGGCGTTGAGTTGCACCGCTCAACACGCAATGCCTTCAGAATTGGGCTGAAAGAGGGTAAAGGTCTCAATGAGATCAACAGAGTGTCTTAACACTACGTTCCCAGGTTCTCTCAGCCTACTATGGACAGGATAAAAAAGTAATAAATAAATATTAATAAAACATACTAACAATTTAAAGTGATATAGCTGATTTATAAACATAAGTTGTAACCGTACATTATTATTTTGTGGGTTTCAAAGACAAATGGCCCTTACATAGGCAACCGGAACTTGTTGCTGTTCTAGAAATAAAATAAACCGAGTAACAGATTGTTTTCATTATTGTGTTCTACTTACGAATAAAATACAATAAGCTTGATGCATTAAAGATTTATAAAATCAGAATTAAACTTTTAAATTTAATTTTAAAATTTAAATAGCTCGCTCAGATTTATCTTGAGGATGGTAGGAGTTATAAAAAGTAATGTATTCCTTTTGACTTTCAGTCTTTTTCCTGGAAATGAAAAAAAACCTAAGTGCTAAAACACTCCGTTCTCCGCTTCCATCTGATGTTATATTTACATAAACATATGTACATATTCACACTATTTGGAGTCTCATTTATAAAAATATCTACACGAGAAAATGAAAATGTAAATGGTTGAAAGTGAGGAACGGAAGTGCCTTATTAGGAATGGAGTATCTTAACACTAGGTTCCCTGGGGTCCCTCTGCCTACTCTGCTATGTGCGGTATACAGCGTTAATATTGTATGAATTAAATTATGATTTCCACAGTTAATTCTGTTAGGATATTGTTATTATTTATAATATATCTCTGCGTGTTAGGTCAATGCTTTATTAAAGCCTTGTTTAGCTTTAACTTACGTGACAAAAGGAAATTTGTTTTTTATAGATCAAATCTGATATTAGATTTTAAAAAACTATAATAGAACTTTCGAGGTTATATATTTTTTATACTTTCACGCTTTAACCGGCACATAGCAGGTAGGTGGAGGGAACCTGTGGACGTATAGCGTAGTACATTTTTTAGTTTTTGTAATTAGAACAATGTAAACGTAGGTATGGTAATTCTTACAATATTTACATATATCATCAGATCATTGTTTGTCGACAGTCGTGGCTGCCTGTCGACTGGTTGTGGGTTCGATCCTTACTATATTTGTTTAAAATTATAAAATAATGCGAGATACAGCGTGAACCTGATAAAAAGAAACAAATTTAGATAGTGAGTAGCAATAATATTAATAGATTATTTTCAGCTTCCCGCTTCATCCTATATACAGCAATGTAGAGAAAAAGCCTTGGTCCTTTTCCAATCGGAGAAATGTAAATAATAAATAAATAAATAAAACTTCACACTGTATCCCGCATAGCAGGATAGGCAGAGGTAATCTAGTGTTAAGACCCTCCGTCCTCCAATTATATACTACTACTTTACTACAAATAAGAATATACAAATAATAAAAAAAAATGAAATGGTGAGTAAACATAAATATATTTTTTATATTATAATAATGAAAACCTTCGGATTTCTCTTATCATTTGAAAGAAATTCAATCAGTCATTTCAGACGTCAAATATAAGGGGAAACATTGGAAGATGTGAAATTTTATTATTATGATTTCGTGGCTTAAAAAGTTAATATGATTTTTTTTCGTTCCCCTAAAGAAAAACTCGTGGATCAGGTGACAACATATATTTTGGCATTATAACAAAGCTAGTTGAAAAAGAATGGATATGTTTATTTTTAAATTAGCTTCACGCTGTAATCCCGCAAACAGCAGGGTAGGCAGAGGGAACCTAGTGTTAAGACACTCCGTTCCCCACTTTCTGCCGGATTCTGGAGGCATTGCGTGTTGAGTGGCAGAACTCAACGCCGCGCTTAACCTCGACCTTTTTTATGTTTATTTTTAAAAATATACATATCCATTCTTAAGATATATTTAATATCTTTTGTAATTTAGGTATATTAGTACATGGAGAGATAAAAATTAATGCAAGTACAGAAACACTTAGATGACAATATATTCTTATACTAATATAATAAAACCATTTTTTTTGCTAAAGTACGATATCTAAAGGCAAGTATGTCGTACAGTAGAAAAAAAACTGTTTTTTTTTAATTATAATTACGTTATATTAACAAATAAAGTCATCTTGAACCAGTCGTGGCGCAGTGGCACAAAGTGTGACTGTAAAACTTGATTGTGGGTTCGATCCCTACTAAATAAATTTATATTTCCATTTCTTCGCTCTGGTCGAGGCAAAGCGCGGCGTTGAGTCCTGCCACTCAATACGCAATGCCTCAAGAATTCGGGAGAAAGTGGGGAACGGAGTGTCTTAACACTATGTTCCCTTTGCCTACCTTGCTGTATGCGGTATACAGCGTGAAGCTGAAAAAAAAGTCATCTTTCATTATAAGAGACATGTTTATATTTCTCCATGTATCATATTATCTCAGATATCGTATTACTATAAAATCGAATTTGAACCCACAAATGTGTTTCGATGATAAGTTCCAACTATTGACATAGTGGCACCAAAAATATTTTAAAATCAATCATTTTTTGTGTTAGTAACCGGATCTGGTTTATTTTTTACTCTGTACTCCGTACAATTTTGATATGAACCTAACGAATACATGCGTATATTCGTCGAATACAGAATTTTATTTGGAACTCACCTCAAAAAACGGTGACAGTACAACAAATGTATATTTTATTTAGGTTAACAGTCATTCCAATAAACTATTTACATAGCGTATCTAAAATATTGGCAAATAAAGCTTTAACTAATAAATAGTGTGAAATAAAATTGTTGTTTTCTATGTTTGTATTTTTGTTTATTCTAGGAAAATAATGTTTTAAACTATGTAACATTTTATCTAAATATCTGTACTCAAAAAAACTTTAAACTTTTATATCAACGAACAAAGTAATGTAGAATAGTATAATGTAATATAGAGTGAGGCCAGTCGTGGCGCAGCGGCACAAAGTGTGACTGTAAAACCGACTGGTTGTGGGTTTGATCCCCGCTCGAGGAGATGAAATATTTACTTCTTCGCTCTGGTGTCGAGGCAAAGGGCGGCGTTGAGTTCTGCCACTCAACACGCAATGCCTCCAGAATTTGGCAGAAAGTGGGGAACAGAATGTCTTAACACAAGGTTCCCTCTGCCTACCCTGCTGTGTGCGGGATACAGCGTAAAGCTGAAAAATAACAAACTAATGTAGAAAAGACAGAGGAGATTAATATCAAGTCAAGTGTCACACACCGTTAGAGTTACAGATAATGCATCGCCTCGGGCAGAAATCGAACCTTGTGACTTCGTTCGTGCGTTCTAGAGTTTTACAGTCAAACGCCATAACGCAATAAGAGCGAAAAAATGAATGTTTCATACATTCAATTAAATTTAAGTCAAATAAGTTTTTAAGTTTCATTAAGCCTTATATGTAAAAGTCAAGCTGCTGAAACGTCCTACATTACATTAATTAACTCAACTAAGCATTTTGTTCATATATAATCAGATAAGCCAACGCATATTAACATAGTATCCTTATCAGTTTTCACATCTATCCCGCGGGAAAACCTTCATTTCAGATATCCCTGAAATGCAGAATACGTATGTACTGAATATCATTAAGACCATTAAGAATTCGTCTCTAGAGAGTTTTTTTTTATTTGTGAATGAGATTACGCTATTAATTTTCTTAGTAATTCTAATATTAATGATTAGTTAACGTCTGAATGGTTTTATTTATGACTGAAAAAACTGACTTTAAAACGCAACGTTAGTGGGTTCGATTCTTATTTGGAAGAAGGATTATATTTAAAACTCCGCAATACAAAACAATAAGTGAACGACAAAAAACTTTTCCATATTAAGTATATTTCTATTCTTTATTTTTTAGGATTCACTCTGTATCACGTTTATAGCCTACTCTGGTTAGAAGGAGCCTAGTGTTAAGACACTCCGTTCTACATAAAGACACTTCCGTTACCCAGGTAGAATCCTTGAGATATTTAGTGTTGTTTTGCGTAAGGAGAGCTAAGAAATGAAAATTTTAAATACATCATCCCCTCATGTGAGAATCGAACCCGTGAACGCACCGTCGCGCTTACAATCGCACGGTTGTGCCCCTGTGCTAAAATGCACTCGTGATTTTATTTCTTTTCAGTATATTAACACCTTCATATACTTTGCAGTAAAAGCATAAATTTTCAAAAAAATGGGATTCGAACGGTGTAACCTAAATTCTATTTTATCTGTTTATTCCAAAATACATGTTATGACATATTTAAACACACGAAACAATTCACTATAAAAGAAAAGATTATATTACGCGTATTAACTTCCAGTACAAAATATCAATTTCATTTTCTTTATCTTTTTAATTAATTATATTTCATGACTTATTACCGAGATTCTCTAGAGTTTGATCAGACGTATAGATTGTCCCCTCATAATAGGATTTAGTTTGTTCTTGACCTGGTTTCATAGACATGGCGGAAGGTCGATCAAGAGATTCTTAAAAGCTATCGAGACGCGAAGAACTTTATGTGGTATTTGTAAACCAAAGTTTAAGATAGCATAGAACAGTTACTTTACTTTTGTTCTTACGCATTGTGCATAGTAAATTATATTTTGGGGTTTTTTTTCTGCAGTAAGGAAAAACTACTTGACGTTGTACTTAAAAATATTATTATTATAGATAAAATATTTCTTTCTAAATTTTAAATGAAATTAAAACATATGAAATTTTAACATTCAACTATCATTTTTATTAAGATTAATCTGTAGTGCACATTGGCATCAAAAATCATATTATAACTTTAGTAGAACAACATTAAAAACTGCAACTCAACTTCTCTATACGCGATGTATTAGTTTTTCAAAAGTTACCTTCAAAAGCTATTTTAGCTTATACAGGCTGGAAGCGTCAGCGCTCCTTTTACGGGAGCAGCACATATGGTAAAATATTTCAATCTCATACCTTAAATAATCAAGATTCGTAAACAGTTTAGACGATTTTATCCATACTAGATAATTATTAAGAATTCATTATCAATCATCATTCATTATTTGGCAAGAGAATGCTCATGATCATCAGTACGTCTAGCTTTTTGGAAATTTATATCTTGATATTCCTGTCTAATCGGTGGATTTTGAAGATTCCAGCTTGTTTTACAGTAATTTGACTCCAAGTTTAGACACCTCCATTATTTTAGCATTGTAAAGTTAGCCCAATGACACTCGCTTTGATATTCTAATCAGTATGCGCTACTGCGCGTCCATGGACATTATTATATAGCAATTTTTCTCAATAAGAGTAGGGTAAAATATTTAAAACTCATACCTAAAAAAATTAATCAAGATTCGTCAACAGTTTAGATGATTTTATCCATACTAGTGTAGCATAATTTCTAAGAATTCATCATCATTCATCATTCATCATTTGGCATGAGAGAATGCTCATCATGATCATCAGCATGTCTAGCTTTTTGGAAATTATTTCTTGATATTCCTCTCTAATCGGTGAATCTTGAAGACACCTTGTGTAGCTGCGAAAACCTGCGAATTCCAACAAGACTCCTTATTCCAGCAATGACAAGATAGTGGTCTATTCCCAGTCTAGAACCCCTAAGCACTCGTGTGTCCATAACTTTTCTTCGGATACGCTGGTCCACTAGTAAAAAAATTGATACTTTTCCCTTCCGTTCTCTCTCATGTATACATGTGAATTTGTTCGTGTTTGCCGCAAACAAATTCCCTTCCTTGCAAATTTCCAATATAAGTTTTCCAGCCTCATTTATTCTCATGACACCAGCGCGCACTAGCGCTCCCTCGTAACCCGCGCAGTTTCGACCTATCTGTTCACCACATATCATTATTTTTTCATTACCTCTAACACTACCTAAAATATCCCTGACACTATCCCAAAGATTCCTCGAGTTCGTCTAATGGAGCTGAGGATACTAGCGCATAGGCCGCTAACAAGCATACTCCTGTTCTCCCCAGCTTGAAGCTGCCTCGGGTTGATCGCCTTGTATTCTATCGCTGCACTAACGAATCGTGAGGACAATACACACCTACACCTTGACAGCCCCGCTCGCTCTCTGGTACATTGGCCCAGAAAGTGACCCAACAGCCCGGTAAATCGGTCGTATCATTGCCCTTTCGCTTGGTCTGTCACACAAATAACATCCAATTCACTCTCATACATCACATCTAATAAGTCATTCATCTTTTCTTCCATCTCTCTTCTTACATTCCGTTCTTACGTAGTTATTTGTAGCTCCGTCCTCCACATCCCGTCCATTGTGAACATGGCGATTTCGTGAATAAGGTGTCGATGTTGTCGCTTTGATAGATTAGTGTCAGTGTGCGTCATTCTTAGCAAATGGCGTTGTATTTTACAACGATCATTTTATTATTTATTTTGTTTGAAAAAATCACTTTTTCATTTGTGGCAAAATCTCTTTTGTTTTATTTGCATTAGGCTTTTATAGAGTAATTATAATTAAAACTGTAATTTCATTTAAAGTGGTGATAACAAAAAGCTCTGCTTATAACTTCACTGTATATATGTATATTGTGTCCAGAATGACAGAAACTTTTGCATATATGTAGCTTAGCTGCACGGGATTACCACATCACATCGCAAACTAGGCTTCACAAACAAAAGTTTTGTGGGTTCTCCAAAATTCTCATATAAGCTACTGGATAGTTGAGGCCAGCTGTAAATACGGTAGGTTGTGGATTCGATTCCCACTCGAGTAAATAAATTTGCTTTAGTGTCGAGGCAAAGCGCAGCGTTGAGTACCACCATTCAAAACGCAATTCCTCAAGAATTTGGTGGAAAGTAGAGAACGAGGTGTTTCAATATTAGGCCCCCTCTGCCTACCCTGCTAAATCCGAAATACAGCGTGAATATATGACTAAAAAGAATTAAAAAACTACAGTTATTTCATTGTTCTGAACAACAAATACATACATATATATTAATATAAACATATCACAAAAATAATAAACAGTCGTTCAACGAGACTTCCTTTTGATCAAAGGCTGTAAACGTATGCATTAGTTATTTTGTACAGTTCATTGATTGGATTTATTAACTAAATTACTTAAATTATTTTATAAATAATAATTTAAGTCATAATGGCACATTGCTACAATATCTGACTATAAGCGTAATGATTTGGCATTCGATTCTCACTTAGGGTAATTAATTATTTTCATTTTCTCAAATTCGAGCGTAATACGGCCTACGAAATGTCCTGATACTTGATGCAGCATTGAACTAAAAAAATATAACCGTTTTGC
Source organism: Heliconius erato demophoon (assembly GCA_018249695.1). Lineage (NCBI taxonomy): Eukaryota > Metazoa > Arthropoda > Insecta > Lepidoptera > Nymphalidae > Heliconius > Heliconius erato. The sequence continues at coordinate 6,174 of DWQW01006426.1, read as the reverse complement.
AATTTGCTCATATTTCTTCACAATTTAAATTGATATAAAAATTATTTATAAGATATCTATCTATATTTTAATCTATCTATCACCATAGAAAACACTTTAGGAGCCAATGATACTACTTAAAAAGTCAATCTATATAAGTTGAGTTCTGCCACTCAACACGCGATGCCTCCAGAATTCGGCAGAAAGTGGGGAACGGAGTGTCTTAACACTAGGTTCCCTCTGCCTACCCTGCTGTGTGCAGATGCATGAAGCTGATTTGATTTTTTTGTTTATAAGCCCTTAACGAAAAAATACACATATACCGAATTAGTAGTAGAAATAGAATAGTAGGTAGCATCAAAATACAATAAAATATAACCTAAATTAATTATCTCATTTTACGACTGTCAATGTCGTATAAATTTATTGATCATAAAGATTTATATAAGACCTATTTTATTAGCAAATAATCTGTCAACTGAAAAATACGGCCGTTTCTGCTTTTATTATAATTGTTACTAAAGTGATGATTAAAATTAAACTTTCCTTATTGTTAATCGCGTACAATAAATAATTAGAATTAATTATTTTTTTCTTTGATATTGTTTTTGTATCGTCCGTTGTTTTGAATAGGATATTTTTAATTGAATTCTGTAAAAAAGGAGACTATCAATTCGACTGTATTTTTTTGATGTTTGTTACCTCAGAACTTTTGACTGGGTGAACCGATTTTACTGGTTTTTTTTTTATTTGAAACCTGGTGCTTCTCATGTGGTTTCAATTTCATATGGTCAATTTCTGACCAATACTATCCATGAGAAAATCACATAAGTGTTAAATTTTCATTAAGTATATGCACGACAAATGGACAAATAACTCAATATAATGCTAACCAATTTCGATAATTCTTTTTTTATTAGAAAGAATATATTTCAAGGGTAGTTTTATCTGTAATGGGAAAGTTTTAATGAGTTTTAATGAGAACGGAGTGTTTTAATACTAGTTTCGCAGGTTCCCTCAGCCTACCCTGATATCTGTCGGATGCAGCGTGAAGCTGGTAAAAAAAGGAACAAAAACAGCTGACGTAATTTTAATAAGCAAAATAAAAACACGTCACCTAGACCGGCTCTAAAGCGAGATAAGAATTCACCTGAGAGTTATTAAAAAAACTTTTCTCATCTTAAATTAAGTAGCTTCGTAGAGATCTTTGTTCTGAAACGATCTATTACAGTTTTAATTGTAACTTTTGATTGATATTCATACTTTGTTATCAGTTGCAGTTTTCAAAATAAGCTTTGAAGATTGCGAAGAGTTATGGCTTAATAGATTTATGGAAGTTTTCATCTATTAATAATACAAAAGTTTCAAGGATTAATTTTAAAACTTGCTAAACTAATAAACTATAGAATGATAGGACAAATTCTATTAAAGGTCCACTTATACTTTGCTAGTGCTATGATTAACGCTGTCGTGGCGTAGTGGGGAGTGTCAGATTGCGGTTTGATTCCAGCTTGGTTCATTTATAAGCGATATAATTTTCCTGATCACATCTGAATTTAAGTTAAGTTGAAGCTCGTTTGTTTAAGCAGCTTTACAATACATTATTCTCATAGCTTTACTTGACTCATATGTAATATCGATAATTAAATCATTATACTAACTATTCCAACAGTTTTTTTTACCAGCTTCACGCTGTATTCGCACAACGGGATAAACAGGGGGAAGATAGTGTTGAGACACTCCGGGTCCCATTTTTCGCTAAATTCGGGAGAAATTACATGTTGGGTGGCGGAACTCATTGTCACGCTTTGCCTCGACACTAGAGCGAAAAAATGGAAATAAAATTTAAATAAATATTTAATTTCCACGAGTGGGACTTCAACCCACAACTAGTCACGTTTGCATTTTGCTCTTCTGCGCCACGAGTGGCCTCTATTATTTAAAAAATTAGCCCAACGACACTCAGTTTAATATTCTAATCAGTATGCGCTACTGCGCGTCCATGGACATTATTATATAGCAATTTTTCTCAATAGGAGAGGTGTAAAAGTAACGAACATGACTTGATGACAAAGCAAGTTTCTCCTTTGTGATGAAACATAGATAAAAAAGATACATCGTATTATATATTTTAATTGGATTAATTATTTAATATAATTTGTTGTATATATAAAAGTTTATATGTAGAAAAAGTACGCAATATTTTAAAGTACACAAAAACATAGAATGTAGTGTAATGTTTTTATAATTATAAGTTTTAATATTCGCAATCATTTATTATAAAATCTTTTGTAAATCAGCCTCTTTGTTTAATAAAAATATGTTATGAAATAAGTAAAATAAGTTTATATAATTATCACCAGAGCGCACTCCACCCTAGAAAATGAAATAATTGTTAAATTTATATTTCAATTTTTTCGCTCTGGTGTCGAGGCGAAGCGCAGCATTAAGTTTCGCCACTCAATACGTATTGATCTCCAGAATTCGATGGAAAGTGGGGAACAGGGTGTCTCAACACTAGGTTTCCTCTGTCTACCCGACGAGATATAGCGCTATATATATATATATATATATATATATATATATATATATATATATGAAGAAATTACGTATTACGTACGTCTAAATCTATAATTTGCAAAACAATCATATATATATATATATATATATATATATATATATATATATATATATATATATATATATATATATATATATATATGTTTTTTTAATTATATATATATATATATATATATATATATATATATATATATATATAAAAAAATTACTTATTACGTACATATATATATATAATTTAAAAAAAAAACATATATATATATATATATATATATATATATATATATATATATATATATATATATATATATATATATATATGATTGTTTTGCAAATTATAGATTTAGACGTACGTAATACGTAATTTCTAGCAAATATGCGTCCGAAACATTATTTTTTATTAATAGATACTCCCTAAACCCGTAGGCACGTCTTGAGTGCCGTTTTTATATAAATTTATTGTATTGTATTTATAAAAAAGCCACAAAATATTATATATTTTTTTAATATAAGTAACTGACGATAAAAATACTATCTACTGCCATCAACTTGTGGTATCAAATAATTTTTCATTTTGTGATAAAGTATCAAGACATCCTTACTCACCTCCACTTAGGATTAACATCAATCTTCTAGGTAATAAAAGTTTGTTGGAAACCTTTACTTTGTAGTACTTTTATATTATAATGATAGAGTCGTACTAACAATGTTTTAGTTTATGTACATATATGTAATGGCTTTTTACGTATAAGCTACATTAATCACCCTGTATCCCGCAAATATAAGAGTGGACAGTGAAAACATAGAGCTGAGACACTCCGTTTGCTAATTTCCGCCAAAATTTTCGAAACATAGAATGTCACTATCAATGCAAATTATCAAATTCAACTGCGTAGTCTTGTTAAGAGTGCAAAGAAATTAAAATAATTAACTTTCCCAATTGGGAAATCGTACTCACAAACAGTCAGATTCGCTATTTTTGAAAAGATAAGTATAGTAATATTAAATATCAAAAATATGGCTTGTTATGCATAATTAGTATAAAAGATTCTTCATTGCGGGCATAAGAAAATTAAAAAATGAGAAAGCAAAAATATATGCCATATTGATAGATGACCTTATGGCTGTAAGTGATCTTTTACAGACAACCTTTGATAAACAAATGACTATGTAGAGTCTAGTGAATATATAAATGTATCATTATATATTAAATTCTCTGTATACCGTAGAGACAATATTGAGATAGTGGGAATGTAAAACGATGTATTGCGATAGATGTGAGTTCAATTCCCACTCGGAGAAATGATTATATTCCAATTATTTTATATGACGGCTTCATAAATACATAAATATATTGTAAATAAATATATATCTCTTTTCCAAAATAAAAAACCTTTTGTCTCAAAATACATTTTCAAGACAAAGCACTCCCCAGCGATAGTGAATTTGTTCGATCGCCTTATAGTTTAACTTTCCGAACCTCATCCATTCTCGTTAAGTAACGTAGGTGTGGTGAAACCCTTTGAGTATAATTGCATTCTACAACATTTTATGTAACCCGCTCTAATAATATTTTCACGTAATAAATAATCTTGATGTAGAAAGCAAATTGTTTTGTTATAAAAATGATTACAATGTACTTAAAGGTATTACGTTGCATTTTTTATCTGTAATTAGGTTTGTTATGCTCTGGATTATATAAGATTTTATATTGTGTTTCACTTTTTATGATAACTTATATAGAATGTAATTTAATCGTCCAAAAGTGCTGAAAATTATACAAATTGAACGTAAAATACGAATATTCCCCTATGAATGTTGATACATTTTTAAATATAGAAATTTCTTCGTTTGCTCTTTTAAGTCCTGATCAAAAAAATTTTACTCACATCCATGATCTTGTCAGTATATTACTCTGACCGCAGGTATAGAAGGGGCCAAATGAAAACGATTAACATGATATACTTTAGCCTATAGCTTTCACTTGATAAAAAACAAAAATAATTATCAGATAGAGGCGGTCGTGGCGCATAGGTGCATCCCCTCGAGAGAATGGATGATAATTTATTAATATTTTCATTTCTTCGTTCTTGCAACAAGACAAAACTCCGGCGTTGAGTCCCACCACTCAACACACAATGCGACGAAAATTTCTGTGAAAAGAGTGTCTTGACTCTAGGTTCTTGTTATGCCCGGCATACAAGATGAAGCTGATTTATTTATCTTTTATTTTAATTATCAGATTAAAGCAAGTAGTTCTTGAGACTAGACATCATCAATCAAACTCTTCAACTTTATAATTATAGTAAAGACAGTATATACAGATAGTATAATAAAAGTAAAATAAAAGTAATACAAAAAAATTAAATTACTCAACTAAGTAAAAAAAAGGAACTTTAACCTTAAGGTTACAATTTCAAATTTTGAAACAATTTGATAGAAATATTTACTTAAAACATCGACGTAGCAAGACCTTTACCAACTTATAGGACGACATTTTATCTGCTCAGTAGATACTGTGTAGTTGGTACAAAAGCTTACTTACGTTATTAAAGTGTAAGCTGCTTTTAGAATTTACAGCTTGTGGTTTCGCAAAAGTATGAAAACTTACATTTTTAACGATTATTATGTCTCGTAAATATTTCACAATATTTTTGAACTTTTCATATTTTAGAAATTGGTTGACGAAACTAAACACACTACGTACTTTTTGCACTAAGTTGCAAAAAAAATGTAAAATGTGAATGTGAACATTCTATTGGGTGAGATTTGAATATAAAATAATTGTGTATTTTTATTTGAAATTTTTGCATTAATTTACAAAATGCTTTCGAAATAAATAATAAATATATATTTTGAGTTTCCTTTCAAGTTTTTTTTTAAGTCTCATGCTGTATCCCTCACATAGCAGGGTAAGTAGAGAGAACCTGAGCATATCTGAGAGTATCTAATAAACAAATAAAAATATTATATATTTAATTTCCTTAAGTGGAAATGAAATTCAAAATAACTTGTACACTTGCGACACGACTGGCGTTCTTTAAAGATAATATATTTGTATGATATTAAAGCAACACTCTAATAGAGTCACGTAAAGATTCGTATATATAATAAAATAGTAGAATCGTTTATAAAATAGACTTTAGCATCTCATACGAAATGTAAAATGTCAATTTAAGTTTAAAAGCTTTGAAGTATTATAGAGACGCTTACTTCTAATTAGAAGCAACAGTAATTACTGTGACTTTTAGCACATCAGCTCTCCATGACTCTATAAAAAACAAGTAAAGAGATGAAGCTAATTTTCTACTTTAAAGATAGTAATGTAAACGAACTTTCAACGTATGAAGCAGCATCTTGCTGCATGTTATATTTATTAAGAAAGTTTATTTCGTAATTTCTTAAAGATTTTGAAGCTGTCGTGGTGCAGTGGGATAGCATCTGACCGGTATGGTAGTAAGTTTAATCCATTGCTTATATTGTTAGAGTTCTGTACCCCAAGGGTAAAACGAGATACTATTACTAAGACTCTGATGTCTGTATGTCTGACCGTCCGTCTCTAGGTTGTACCTTATGAAGATTAGACTGTTCAAATTTTCACAGATGATGTATATTTAT
>DWQW01006425.1:0-16327 GCA_018249695.1 Heliconius erato demophoon | reverse complement strand
AAATAAACGCACGGCACACACCCCACAGTCGTGTCTCGAACCGTAGGCGGACACTACTACATACACCAGAGTTCCAGGACATAAAATAGCACCACACACCCGTATGAAGGCGGACACTACTACATACTCCGGAGCTGGGACATAAAATAGCACCACACACCTACTAGTCGTATACCAAGTCTTAGAAGTGGTATATAAAATATCAATGACCAACGCCATACAAGCATAGCTTACGTACCGCGAGCGTACTGCGAGACGGCATCAACCACGACATAGTTAATGTCGGTATAACAGTTCGCATAAGCTCATCACGTCAGCCTTCGCGACGTCAAGCAACATTCAATATTATAATATGGATCAAAGATCCACAGTATGTGTCGCTCCTACACATATATTGCCTTTATAAGAACTTCGATCCTAAAAGATCGTGCCATGATAGACTTCAAATTATCACATTATATTTATTATACATTTGGTACGAGTCTTTATGTGCATCATATTCATTTGTACCGTAGTACTTAATAGCTCGACTCGACCGCTGCCTTCCGAGCATCACCACCACCTATATATACGAAACGACGGTCGCGACACTCGGGACGACAATACACGAACTCGTCTCGATTAATATTTTGTTCAAAATATATAGTTTGTATTATTCATAATTAACTATGTTATTTATGTGCATTGCCATGCATATTTTATTTTATTTATTTATTTATTTTTTTCTTATACTCAAGGTATATACTGTTACACACTGTAAACATGATGACAGCGAGTTAGATTCTTACTCGGGGGAATTAAATAATTTCTTAATTTTCCTTCCTGTGGTAAAGATGCAAAGCGCGGCTTTAAGTTCCGCTACTCAACACACATTGCCTCTAGAATTCGGCGGAATGGAATTCTGATTTAATAGGGACGAGTATCTTAACTCTAGGTTCCCAGGTTCCCAAGTTTAGTAGTTCTACTGCCTTTCCTGCCACGTGCAGTACACAGCGGGAAGCTAAAAAATACTGTAGTCTATACGGTATTGAGTATCATTGGCATAAGAATTTTAATTAACGTTTTAAGGTATAGAACTGAATCATAGTGTAATTATATTTTTTAATAATTATGAATTATTATTTTTCATTTTTAGAAGTTTTTTAAGGAAAAATTAAGATCACTTTTTTGTCCGTCCGTCCGTCTGTCTGTCTGCCTGTCGGTCTGTCAAGAGCTTTTATCTCAAGTACGCTTGGAGATATCGAGTTAAAATTCAAACCCTGTACTCAGATATCGGTCCTATGATTTCCTGAAAAAATCGTATCTCTACATTTACTTAGTAAAAGATATGGCCATTAAGACCCAAAAAAGTCCCTCCTCACAAAAGAAGTTGAACCCACAACCGTTGGTTGACAGTCAGACGCTTTTCGCTTTTAATCTTATATTTTGTTTCTCTTTTAAAAATATCTGTGAAAATACCAACATTTTCCATTTATACGGTACACAAAATACGCGCCGTCGCGTTTTGCTTAGGTTCATTGCCCCACAAATATCGCCAGTGAGTGTAGATAACGTTTTTGCCCAAACAAAGTAAAATTTACTATTTTTTAAAATAAGCTTTTAAATTCCTTGATTTTTACTAAAAAACGAAGGTTGTGGACTTGAATCCCGTTCGAGGTAATAAGTTATTATAATTTTCTCGCTTTGGTAACAACACATAGTGACGTCCCACGATTCAACGTGCAAAATGAATTCGGCGTCAAATGGGCAAAGTGTCTTTGTATCTAGCACTAGGTTCTTTCTATCTACCCTGTTGTCTTTTTTACGGGGAAAAACGTGAAGCTGTTTCATTTTACATTAAACTTTATCCTATAAACTTAACTTACCATTAAATCTAATGTGCTAACTCAAAAAATAAATATAACAGAGTCGTTAGAGGAGCCCTAGTATTAGGACACTAGGACACTCCGTTCCCACTTTCCCGACAATTATTGAGACATTGCGTGCTGAGTGGACAAAACTACGCTGCACTTTTTCTTCCTACCAGAACGAGAATTCATTTCCTCGAGTGGAAATCGAACCCGTAATCATCGGCTTCAAGCAAATAAACGATCATTTATACATATTATATTGGTATAATACCTAATACGATATCTCTAGGGGTATTTCCAACAAATAAATCTCTTAACAATACCCAGCCACTATTAGCGTTACTGTGCGTTACGTCACGCATATAAATGAGACTTTCATCTCGCCGGCCATTGTGGACGCTTCCGCATGTCCGCGATAAACGCGGTATAAGTGAAACTTTGTAAAATTCTATTGTTTTCATCGAATTAATAATGTTTTTAAAGATTTTTTTATTTAAATTTACTTTCACGCTGTATCCCGCCTACAGGGGGAAAGCAAAAGGGCAAACCTAGTAATAAAACACACCAAATATGATGTGAAGTGGGCACATTATCCTCCTCCTTTTTGAGATAGACGTAGAGTAGTGGTATTTTTCTGAATACCAGGGTAATCTAATTCTTTATTAGCTTTACGTTTTGCCTTGTTACCAGACGAGTAATACGAGTGGGAATCTAACCCACAACCATTGCGTATACAGAAAAACTTTGTGCCTTTGTACTCAAATATTTTTATTTGCCTCTATTAGAATAGATCTCTATTAGAATAGATCAAGGCTTCTAAATATTTACCTTTTCTGTTTATCTCTTTCAAAAAAAATGCGGGAGTTGAAGGAAGGTTTATGACGTAGAAAGGTGACGGGTGAATCTTAAGAAAAGTTTACATTTTTTAGCTCCACTCTACTTATCCTACTCCCTACTCCCTCTATAACATTACCTAAACGGGAATCAGGAACTCATAAACGCTGTGCCTAGTAGCATACCACGATACCATAGACAATTAAAAAATTGAAATAAAGTGACTTACCACTATTTACTTCCCACCGTCGTCCATATTGCTCTCATTTCCAAAACCAAACGAGGATAAGTAGTTACAATATTAATAACATTAGAATTACGACACTTTATTGTACTCTAATCGGTAAGATATCTGTTAGGTACTCGATTATTTGGAAAGCACCAATCAATTTTACTAACAAAGGCTCGATAGCTAATTGTGATAGACATCTGTGGAACTAGCGATAGCAATTGTTTGTATTAACTTTATTGAAAATGAAATACATGGTTTTGTGGAATTATAATTGTGTCATAGTTTAGTCAATTCTCAGTTGGTGATGGGTAAATAGAATTTGGGCGAAAACTATGGCATTATAACTAAAATTAAAATTCAAAATATTATTTACTAGACTATCCATACTATTTTGAAGCAGCAGTTTCTGAGATTAGTGCGTTCAATTAAACAAACAGTTAAGCTTTCTAATATTAGTATAAAAATAAAGAATTATATTTACAAAACGGTGATTGATTAGTTTTTATATATTTAAATTTACAAGCCCATAGACTTTTTTTACAATAAAACATTTAATGTACCTACGTGTTGATAGATTTCCGTCAAGATTCTCGAAGAAAGTTGCCGCCTGCTATGCTCTACAGGATGATTAAAAAAGTATATTTCATTTATATATCTTATGTAAGTACAAGCACTGATTCAATGTTGTTGGCACTATGGGCATGCTTACAACCTAAATCAATCAGATTTGTCACGCTTTTTGGCTTTTATATAGCTTGGTTGGTATGGTTTATTACGGTTGATAGGTTGATAATATAACCTATAGTTAACGGAAACTGATCGTTAGTGAGTCCGACCAACTCACTGATTTAAGGTGGCTGTTTCTACGTCCTTTTAGGTGATATAATGATGACTTTATGGTACTTTCATTGTATTTCCATTTGAAAAAAATCTAAACTCCATATTTCCTACTTCAAAATATAAAAGTTAAATTGTTATCTGTAGAATTTTTTGACATCGTATCGTATTATATTCTCTTAGCAATCTACGCGCAAGTTTTAAATTTTTGCACCAAGTACCTGGGCAAACACACTGTATAACCTAAAAACTCACATGTCACGAATAATTGGCACCTCTACCACTTACGTAAAGATTCAACTGTCATGTTGCTCCTACCGGGAATCAAACTGCGACTCACAATGGACGTGCGTCAATTCATCGAGATCAACCCCCGTGAATGATAGGTACTACCTTTACAAATAGTACAAAAGTGTTGAAATTATTTATGTAAATAATGTTTTGCGCTTAGAAGTAGTTGATATAGTAATTTGAGTAATTTTGCTTTGTATGATGCTTTTAAATAACTATAATAAGTTGATATAAATTACCATAGCAATTATATCTATCATGAAACTGCAGGAAAGAGTTTTTCATTTCCATTCTCTTGTAAAATAAAGCACATAGTCTCAAAGAGCGTGAAAAGAAAACAAATATTTCTTTGGCGGAATTCACGCTGTATCCCGTACATTCCGTTCCCCATTAAGATACTTAAACGACAGTTCCGCACATTCTTGAGGAACTGCGTGTTGAGTGGCGGAACCCAACTCGTGACGCAGGGGCACAACCGTCGCATTTATAGTCAAACAAAACAATTAATAGATAAAAGTCGTTCTTGTTAATATCATATTGGAGTAATTTCTTTATTTAGAATCTTTTATAGTCAAAAATACAAAAAAAGTTTATAACAACCAATATATAACAATCGATCAATACTTGTATTGCATTAAAAGACAAACGCAAATCCTGCTACACTCTATTTAAAAAAAAAATACACTAAAGGATGGAATATATTTATAGATATATGAAAACTTTACATAGCTGTATTTGAACCAGTTCCTCTTGGAAGCTATCGAAGCGGAGAATAAATTTAGTAGATTCCTAAATATTCAGCTTATAAACGCTGTACCCCAAACCCTATAGTATAGGGTAAAAACTAAGATCTGATTCCTCGCCCACGCGCGTGTTAACGTGAATTAGCCATTATGTAGTAGCATGCGCGATTGTACGTACAGGTAACATTGCATCGGGCCGATTGACAGAAACATGCTGCGCTTGTTACCGCGGTCGCGATGCCTATCGTGCTCTGTATCTCCTCTATTAGATGCTTATGCTCTAGATATATATTCAACACTATTGCTATAGATATATATTAAATGCGACACGCTCGCGGCTTCGCCCGCTTGAAATTTTACAAAAAATATATTAAATATGGTTATTTTTTCGAAAGGTGGTGGTATCATAATAAATATTTAAATTGGAAGCACGGTGTGGTCAAACGTACAGAACATTAGAAAGACTGACAGGAACAAGGCCCTTGTTACCGATACAAGATGCGTATCGTATCTTTGGGCTACTGTTTACCTTTCTTTAGTAACAGATATAGATTAACTAGAAGTGAAGTTAATTAAGAAATTTTTACTTCGATTATGTCTATTGCTGTAGATATTTTGAATATGCTACACTAGCCCAGTTACCTACGCGCCGTGATATGACCTAAATAGTAATTACTAAAAAACATCGAAATTTGATTTATATAATGTGATATCATGAATAGCCCTCCTTTATAAATACACTATACAATAACGAATTATTTCATTAGAACCAATAGTTCCTGAGATTAGTGCTTTCTACCAAATTAACTCTTCGTCCATATTGTTTTCCATTACTTATTATTATTTATTACAATATATTTCTTAAGATGTTAATCAAACACTATAAACCATTTCTAAAAGGTGCAGGTCCCAGTCCAGCTATTTTAAAAATTTTATACTTTTCTTAACGTTCTTTTCCTAGAGTTTAAATTTTCATCGCATTTGCATTTATTGGCACAAGTTCCTAAATTAATATGATATGCAGGTAACGTAGTGGTATATGAACATTACGAATGAGCTTTACGCTATGGGATATAGCGTCAAAGCCATTCGTCATTGCTAGGAATCATCACAGGGAACTATATCAGTGATGAAATTAGATATACAGGCTGGTGACCAACGGACATACAGAAAGACGATGAACGAAGTTTTAGTAATACGATCCTGTTTTACCCTTTGGGTACGGAACAACAAAAATGAAAACAGGATATCTCCACAATAGGCCCAAACAAAATTAGGAAACAAAATTAAATATGCCTTCTGTAGATGTTACTTCCAGCATCCCAATACATCGACGTGGTCAAGCTTCGGGTGTAAATGGATGCATAATAAGCAGCCATTCAAAATCAAGCGTTCACATTCCCCAGTATAATACCTATTCAGCAACACATGTTTGCCCGCGGGACATTTGTATGGATCGAATAATGATTTACAATCGGCAAATAAACATAGTTTTAAGTATTCGACGGTGAATGTCTGAAAATTTTTCAGCGAATTTTCTTTTTTTTGTTGATTTTGATTTTTTCCTATTTTTTTTATATTTTGTTTTACTAGAATCGGTAATTCTTGGAAATAAAAGGTGTATATATAACAAACAAGAAGCTCTTTCCACTATTTCTGTAACGCTTGATAATGTAAAAGGACCAAAATATCTTGAAGTTAAATTTCTGTTTTTTGTCTCCTCACATATTAAACCATTAAGTCTTTTAGATGTTCTATGTTTAATTGTATACATATTATTATATTTTAACATATATTATATTATAATATATATTAATTATTTCACTTTATAAATACATCAGATTTTCATGTCCTTCCTGCAGTAACAAGACAAAGCATGGCGTTAAATTGAAAGTTTATATTTTTACAATCTCGCTTCTGTAACTTCACTTCACGAGATACAGACGCTAAAAAAAATAAACAAACAATTGATTGTAAAAATAAAAACTTATTACAAAATTAACATTAATAGAAAACTTTTAACAACAACTGAGTCTTGAATAAGATCTATACAAAACTCGATCTATTCACGTATCGTCGCTACCCACAAAACCATTGAAAGTGCAATTACATACTCTTGTAGACACCACACCATCCGCTTTGGGTTAGAAGATATTGCCGGTTGTAACTCTAAAACACAATATGGTAAGCCGATTTGGAGCAAAATGGTGCATGAGTCCAGCGAGTTAGCTTAATGGATTTTAACAAGTACCCGCATAATAAAATTCTGTAGAACTTTTGTTATAGTAGAGGACATAGAGGTCAGTCGTTGCGCATTCGATAACTATGGGTTTGATTCTGACTCGACCAATATTTGGTAACGAGGCAGTATGTGGCGATGAGTTCCGCCTCTCAATACGTAATGTCTCTGGAATTCGATTGGGAGTAAGGAACTGGACAGTCTTAATAGTAAGAGAGTGACTGAACAGTAGGTTACCGGATTCCTTCTGCCTATCCTATCATGTGTGGGATACAGCATGATGCGAACATTTTTTTTTTCAAATCTATTAAGGAGATTTGGCACTGTTTCCCGCTTTGCAGCATTTCGTTTGCTGCAAACATATGTTATGACCTTTAGACGCACCATTTCCATATTTTTTCTTTCTAAAATCAATAGTTTATTAGTTACTTCTATATCTGTATACACATACATACATACACACATACGGCCATTATACGAACAAATTCGGTCTCATTATCGATGCGATATCGTAACGCGTGTCCCCTGTATCGGACACGATCTGCTGATGCTATCACACGATTGTGTTGACTGGAATGTTTCTGCTTCGTGCCCTTTTTGCTTTTGGTTATTTTTCTGTCGTTTATGAAAATAAATAAAAAGAAAATAAGGTATAAGAGAGGTAAAGATGATAGGTGGAATTAATATTTTAAAGATTATAGAAATACATATATTTTTATTAGCTTACGCTCTTTCTCGCATGTTAGGCGGAGGGAACCTAGTGTTAAGACACTCCAATCCTCATGTAATCTAATTTGAGATATTGCGGATTAAGTGGCAGAACTCGACGCCACGCTTTACCATGTTACCACAACGAATAATAATATATTATTAATTATTATTAAAAAAACAGTAGTCTACACTGGTTTTGGATGTATTAATGAGCTACCAATTATACATGCCGCGTCGTTTTGTGGTTAGCGTCAATTATAATTGGATATTAAAATTTTATTACTATTTTTGAGGCCGTCGTGGCACTATAGGATAGCGTCCGACTGTAAGTGCGATGCTTGTGGGTTGGATTCCTAAATGGGGTTATAGTCCATATTTAAATTATATTCATTTCTTTGCATTGATAGACACTTTGTGGCGTTAAGTTCCGCTACTCATTAAACAATGTCTCAAAACCAGAGCGAAAAGCGGGATTTGTTGTTTACACTATATATTGTTTTTTTTAACTTTTAGTAACTGCTATGTGGCGTTAAGCTGCTTTATTTTATGAATATTATTGTTTGTATTGTTTGTCTTATTCATCTATCGCTTGTAATTGATGAAAATTAGTTATCTTTAGTTTTACGGTGTAGACTGGATTATGGGCTGCTATGTGAATGTTTGCTTGTTCCCAAAAACATCGATTTACCAATTATTTCAGTACAAATAAAAAACTTTAAGGTTTTTAAGTAAAAACACCGTTTAAATATAACGAAGCCAACACGATATTGTGTTGTATCGATGCGCCCGCGCAACACATTGAATTTCGCGGTAATGATGATACTTTCGACCCACGCCGCCTTGTCTTATAGTGATTTATCACTTATTTTGTGCCGCAATGAGTTCACTGTTTACGGTACTTTAGGCTTAAATCACGTGTTAAGAGGTTTCCTTCGATTTTAAGAAATCAAAGATTAAACGATTATCATAATTATAAAAGTAAGGTGCCAAAAGCCACTATGGCGCAGTGGCACAGCGTATAACCCAAAGTTGTACCTACGTGTTGTTGTAAACACGAGAGTTGTAGTTTCGCTTCTCGGTTGTATAAATTATATCCAAAATGTTCCTCAGTCTGGTAAAAAGACAAAGTGCGGCGTTGCTTAACCTCTCAAAAGGCAACATCTCAAAAATTAGACAGAAAGTGGGGAACGCAACATTTTAACTTCCTGTGTGAGAAAAGCGTAAAGTGTAAAGCTGTAAGCTCAGACGCCACATACTGGCGCAGTAGAACAGTGTCTGGCTGTTAACGCGATGGTGGCGGGTTCAATCACCATCCGTAGTAATAAATTATTTTAATTTCCCAGTTGTAGAAATATAAAATGACGTTGTATTTCATCAATCCACAAGCAACGTCTCGAACGTGAGCAAAAAACGGAGAAGTAAGTGCCTTGATATTATTTTCTTACTTGACAACGACTTAACTGTGGATCATACTCATTAATGAATTTATGGTAATAATGAATTAATGCAAAGACAACTACCATATGTTATTATAATATAATAAAAGATTAAAAAAAAATATATATAAAACTCTATTTCGTCTCGTTGGGCAAAAAAATGTATTCTTTCTGAACTCAAATTTACTTATTTCTAGTTATTTAATTTATTTCTCAAGCCGCTTAGTTTTCAATATAGTATATTTCCCATAAACAGTTTCATTCGGGAAATAAAAATAATCGTTTCTTCACTATGGTAACAAAACAAATTGCGGCTTTGAGCTTTGCTACTCATCACGCAATGTCTCGAATATTGGGCGGTACGTGGAAAACGCAGTGTCTAGGTTCCCTTTACCTGCTTTAAAATATACGGGATACAGCGTGAAGTTTTATATTTTATTATTTTATATTTTTTTACAAACTAACGACATTAGCACTTAGTTATATCTATCTATAAATATTTACAATTTTAAACAATAGAGGTATCTTAAAGGATAATGAGGCGGTGATTGTGACGTCAGCGCTGGAAAGCGAATAAAACAACTGTTAGACGCCAAAAATGGTTCTGTTTTGTGATTATACTCATTGTGTACTGTTGACAAAGAAAATACCTTTAATATTTTATTATAATTAATATTGAGGTCGCAGTAGGACTGTGAAAATAAATTAAATATTATTCCCGCGTGCGAGTGAGGATCGAACCCACAACCAAACATAAAGATTAATATATATATAAAAATATTTTAAATTAAATTAGCGTTTGGCGCTCCGTTCTCTCTGACTACCCCGCAAGGGATAAAGCGTGAAGCTAAGTTAAGTTAAGTTAAATTATTTAACCGGAATAATCGCGTATATTTAGTATTATACATTTTTGGAAATCTGACGTTTCGAACACTTTGCAGTAAGTAGTCCGTGGTCACAGATAGACTGATACCGTCAACGATTTCTTATTTGCCTCGCGTACTGTCCTCCAGGACAGGAATCCATTCCTGTAGAATGAGCTGAGTGTGTCTTGCCTTCTTGTATGGTGAGTTTGAGACTTCAAAGATTGTATAAGTGGGTTTCAAGTGGTAAAAAGTGTTCAGCCATCCTCTCTATTGAAATTAGGATGATTTTGTATTTCAATAAGCTATATAATACTAAATATTTGTATAATCATGAAAATCCAAGATTTTACTATATATAAAAATATTGTTTTGTTTTACGTTATATCCCGCATATAGCAAGTAGTGCCACCGCGTTTAAGTCTTCGTATGATCATTGTGATGATCATATTCTCAAAAACAACCCCCCTATGTGGAAATTGAACCCACAACCGAATCGTTGCGTTTACAGTCAAACGCAATATTTGAACCACGACGGCCCCTATTATATAAAATAAATAAATAAACAAAAATGAATCACCAACATTGTTTCCCAATCAGTACATTGTTATCAGATGGACGGACCGCCGAATGCGTTAAGCGGTAGTTAGTTAGCCGCAATTATTATTATTTAGTGCGCCGGCGCACAAAGCCTGCGCCTACGCAACTGAAATGTATCGTTCTTGTTTTATAGATGTGGTTGTTCATTTATTTATAGAATTTATATATGTATGTGTTATTATAAATTAATTATTTACATCAAAATATATATATTCGGCGAAGAGTGGAGAACGGAAGTATCTTAAAGGGGAACAGAGTGTCTTAATACTAGGTTCTCAGGTTCCCTCTGCTTGCCCTGCTATGTGTGAACTTATTGTTTAAATAAAAATAACTGTATAATAATAAGATCAACATCACATGAAATTAGATAAGGAGCTTAGTGGGGATAAATAAACATTCTGTTCATTTACTTTTGTTCTTTTCTCTCTCTCTCTCTGGATCTTAAAGAAATCCAATGTACAGCGTGAAACTTAAAAAATATATAAACTTCTAAGTTTAGAAAATATACTATTTATATTAGTCTATTAGCTTCACGCTGTATCCCGCACACAGCAGGGTAGGCAGAGGGAACCCGAATTCTGGAGGCATTGCGTGTTGAGTGGCAGAACTCAACGCCGCGCTTAACCTCGACACCAGAGCGAAGAAATGGAAATATAAATTTAAGTAAATATTTCATCTCATTGAGTGGGGATCGAACCCACAACCAGTCGGTTTTACAGTCACACCTCGTGACACTGCGCCACCACTGGCCTCATATTATATTAGTCTATCATTTATTTATACTAGTACCATAACAAAACTCTTAATTATTTCCCTTTAATCACGCGGGCGAAGCCGTGGGTAGAGGCTAGTCAATGATAAAAATATTATTAATATGAAACTCAAAAGGACTATTTAAAAAAACACATATTTTAATATAGTCATATCCACTATATTCTTCGCGTAAATCTCGTGATCACATCTGCGCATGTAGCCTCGTGTACGTTGAAAATCATCTTAGCAGCTATTTGTTATTCATATAGAGTATTTTTATTACGTAAATGCTTATTAAAATAAAATAGTTTGTTTAACATTTTTAATGTGTTATCTTATGTTAAAAAATATTAAAAGGATTTGAAGAGGCCAGTCGTGGCGCACTGGTGACTAAGCAAAGCCCGGCGTTGAGTTCACAATGCCTGTAGAATTCGGCGAAAAATGGGAAAGAGAAAAAAGAGAACGGAGTGTTTTAAGACTATTATCCCAGGTTCTCTCTGCTTTCCCTATCAAGTGCGGCTTAAGGAGTGAAGCTATAAAAAATTAAGACTTTCGTGGCACAAAGGGATGTTTCTGACGCTAAGCCACGTTTGTGGGTTCCGTCCCATTGGAATATATTATTTTAATTTTCACGCTCTAGCTAACAGGTAGCTTTGCCCTCGAAGCGTGAGGTTAAGTTACGCAACTCAATACGCAATGAATCAAATTCAGATGGAAATTGACAAACGGAGTGTCTTAGCACTGAGTTCTCTTTTTTACTCTTTTGAGCCCGTGTTTTTATCTATTACTCAAGTTAAGCTATAGAACATAGATAAAAAAATACTACCTTTTCTTCTACTTCATTTTTATATATGCTTATCAAGCTGTAAATTACCCCTTTCTGTGATGCTCTTCCCTTTTAACTTCCGTGACCTCAAAACGCGGTAGAAGCGCAGGTGTAAATAGAATATGTAATAGTACCACTTTATGAAACCATTTTTGATGAGTAAAAATAATATTTATTATTATAATTTTTACTATGAAATTTGTGTGTATGTGTAAACAAAATATAATGTAAATTATAGCGCCATTGTAACTAGTATGATAGCTGAATGTAAACGTGATGATTATGGTTTCAATAACCTCTCAGAGAAATTTATTATTTTTATTTCCCCTTTGGTAGATAAAGCGCGGCGTTGAGATCCGCTACTACGCTACGCTACGCAAAGTCCCGGATTTGGGCGGGACACGAGGAATAGGATGTCTTAACACTAGATTGTCTTTGCCTATGCTTTTATGCGGGACAATGCGTGATGCTAAAAAAAAGAATGCACTCTCATCTTTTTTTGCAGTTTTACGCTTTTTCTCGCATAGCAAGGTAGTCAGTCTTTATTTCTTACGCTACGTGACTTGACGTGACGTGGCGGATCTAAACTCCGAGCTTTAGCTAAACTCTGCACTTAGTTCAATAATGTTGATATTTTTTTTAAATCGTATGTAGTATGGATAAATAGAGTAAATAGAAAAGAGTTTTAATTATTATTATTGTTTTTCTTTTAACAGGAAGAACCAGCCACTTCTGGTGACAGTGGAGATGAGAGTGGCAGTGAACCAGAGTCGCCCAACGATAAAATCATACAGAATCATAAACAAGAATGGATGTGCAATGATGATCGGGATGTTAAAAGGTTAGTTGTATTGTATATAACCTTAGTTTTATTAAAAAAAAGGTTGCACGTTTTTCCAAGCAGCATAGCAGAATAGGTAAAAAAAAACCTTTTTTTTTAAGCATTATGTTTTTATATTGATTATAATATTGTTCATATTTATAACGTTGTTATGAAGAGGCCAGTAGTGGCACAGTGGCACAAAGTGTGACTGTAAAACCGACTGGTTGTGGGTTCGATCCCCACTCGAGGAGATGAAATATTTACTTAAATTTATATTTCCATTTCTGCGCTCGGGTGTCGCAAAGCGCGGCGTTGAGTTCTGCTACTCAACACGCAATGCTTCCAGAATTCGGCAGTAAGTGGGAAACGGAGTATCTGAACACTAGATTCCCTCTGCCTACCCTGCTGTATGCGGGATACAGCGTGAAGCTAATTTTTTTTTAAATTTAATTTATAACGTTATTATTTTGCCGATTGGTTCTCGCCGAAGTGCAATATTGACTTTGGCCAACATATTTTGCTTTTTCAACGAATCAATCTTTTCGATTGAATTATATTAGTATAAAGTAAAGATGTTAAACATTAGTATGTGAAAAACACGTTAAAAAATGTCGAAATGGTATTTCTTTACAGAGACCTAGGTGCCAACGACAATCTCCCATCAACGTCTACGAATCAAGAACCGGAAAGCAGCAAGTCAAGTCAACCATCCTTACCCAAGATTTTACCAAAAATCGATCTCCCAGGCGGTGCTATGTTGTACCACTCGAGTGTTCTTACTGGGTTGGATGGTCTTGGCAGCAATTTGGGCTTGGGCAATTTAGCTATGGGCTATCCTCATAGCTTCATATTAGGATTGGCCAACCAAGGTCAAGAAGGAGGTATATTTCATATTTTTTATTTATTTGTTGACGAAAATGCATTTTTTAATACAATTTTGTTAAATTTGACAGTAGCTAGCTTAGAATTTTAAAAACCCAGAAATGAACTTAAAAATTCTTAAAAATTAAATTTTTTTTCGTTTTAACAATTATTTTTTCTATTTTTAACTACTTTATTGGAAATTGTTTGATTATGTAGAACTAATTTGCTAAATATATTTAATAAATATTGTTAAAGCTTAGAGCAAAATTATATTTACTTCAATGTCATTTTGTTATAAACTTTGCATTTTCATACAGTTTCTTGCATAACAAGATAAGCAGATAAAACCTAATATTAAGACACTCCGTTTCCTACTCTCCGCCTTACTTTCAAAACATTGCATGTTAATTGGCGAAACTGAACGCCTAATAAATTAAAGAAAATTAAAGACTAAATAATTTCTTTCTTGTTTCACCTCTAAAGATAAAGAAGATATGTGAGGATAAAACCAATAAAATCAAATAATAAATCAATCACACTGTATTCTATTTTAGAGACCAGTATTGAGACCATTGATATGATATATTGACCACATTGTGTGAAGACAAACGACGTCTCCGCGTTAGTTATTATCATATTCATCGTAGCTACACAGTATAAACAGATTTAGAATTATTGGTCCAGTACAGATTTGTGGGATACCTAAGAATTTATTGAGTTACCATTTGTAACGTGCATAGCATTGCTTTGATATCCGACCGCAATCGATATATTTTAGATTTGGATTCATACTAAATTTGGAGGCAAATATATAATACATAAATATAAAAATATTTTTGTGGCGCAGGGAGTTAAGCGTGTGAATGTAATCTTGGTTGTGGGTTTGTATTCCAATCGGGGGGAACGAAATATTTTATTATTTTCATATCCTCGGTCTGTTAACTGGTATTGAGTTGCGCCACTCAGCATGCAATGCCTTCAGAATTCGGCGGAAAGTGAGGAACAGAAGTGTCTCAATGGGAACGGAGTGTCTTAACACTAGATTACCAGCTTCTCTGCTATTTGCGGTATCGGGGCGGCTTCCAGGAGGCTCGGGTTCAAATCCCGCTACGTAATTTTTTTATATATTGTCTATAAAAATATCCTTATTCTTAAAAATCGAAGGTACACAAACATGTTATCTTCCAGCGTCATCATCATCAACCCAGCCGCAGTTCATAACAATACCGCTGTCGATGGCGATGGCGGCGGCGGGGACTCAGAATGGATGCAGCGCCTCCAGCGATGACAGCAGCGAGTTGCAAGACTTGAGCACTGGTGGAAGAAAGTGATGTTTAATAGGTATAATAGGTATAATAGGCTTTATTGATGATAGGTACATACCTATTTTAATGATTTTAATCATATCAGATGTTAAATCGTGATTTTAATCATTAAAATAGGTACCTATTATCTTTTTATTATTGATATTCTCGTATTCTGTATTAATATTTTGCAGAAGGACGGTGATTATAAATGCGACTATTATGGCTTCGATTCCCACTCGGGGAAATTATTATTATTTTTTTTTCGTTTTCCTCATTCTCGTTTTCTTTTGTTAGTAACATAACAAAGTACAGCCTTAAGTTCCGCTACTCAACATGCAATTTCGCGAAAAAATCGGTGGAAAGTAGGATACGGAGTTTCTTAACACTAGATTCCCTCTGCCTGCCTCATCGCCGATCATAATATTGTTACCAAAGAAATAAGAAATAAAAATAAAACATTTCCCCGAATAAGAGGAGAACCCACAACCGTCGCGTCACACACTATGCGACTATGCCACAATATTTAAATACAATTATGTAACTTAATACATTTTTTTACAGAAAACATCAAAATCTGGAGAACTGCAGCATTATAACATCACTATCACTATACTCTTTACTTATTAGTTATTTACTACTTATTTACCAAAGCTATTGGTTGATATCTAAGTTCAATTTTAACTTATGTAAGTCGTACTTTGTCTTGTATCCTTTTATTCCTTATTAAACTATTACATTAAGAGACCGGATTTTTTTGTTCAAGTTTTATTAATAATAGAAAAGATCATTTGCAAAGAGAAAGATATTCTTATCAGATATTAATTAACTTAAAGTAATAATAGTATTTATAATCACTTGTTATTTACTCTAAATTTTTAAGGCATTTAAGTATTATTAATAGTGGGGAGAGGGAAATCATTTTAGAAACATTTATTAAAATGTACACATATTATGTATATAATATGTATGTATGTATGTTTATTATATTAATTTTTAAGTTACCAATATTACTTAAAACTAGCTCAAACGCTGAATAAACAACAGGGCTCACATACACTTCGTTCTCTTTTAAATTTTTATTATATTTTTAATGCTTCTTAAATTATAAACAGTATATA
>DWQW01006424.1:0-16328 GCA_018249695.1 Heliconius erato demophoon | reverse complement strand
AGACAAGAATTCTGTTGAGTGGTTTTTTAGGTTGTATAATCAACATATTAACCGACCCAATTTTTATTTTTTTTATATCTTTCATGTACAGAATTGACTTTTCTATCCTTTTATTATATATAGAGATTTTCATTTCTTCGCCCGCGCGGCGTTGAAATCCGCCGATCAAAACGCAATGCTTCTGGAATTCTATTATTCTTTCTTTGTCTAGAGGAAGGGGAGTGTTTTAGCACTAGGCTCCCTCTGTCTACTTGGCTCCATGTGAGGCACAGAGAGAGAGAAAGCGTGAAACTGAACAAAAAAATATAATGCATATCTTGTATGAAAAAACATTCTATAAACACGTGGCAAATAAAACAGTATAAATTTTCTGAAATAATATAAAAACTATTGCTCATTCACATTTCAAATTTACGAAAAAACAAAACTTTACAACGCTTAATACATTTTTAACAACACAAAGGTGACAAAATCGACACGACCACCTCCACTACAGTGGCGCAGGTACGCCTCGCTCGGACAGTGCAATATCCGAACGACTATCACTCGAGCGAACACCCATCGCTTCACGTGCGCTTGGAGCACAGTCAGGTCACAATTTCAATTTCCTTTAGTCATTCGTGTCTATGGTGAATATCACAGAAGGCGTGAAATATCGAAAGAAAACCAAAACAATAAAATGTATTTTTTTTTGGGTTCCGTACCCAAAGGGTAAAACAGGGCTGTATTACTTAGACTCCGCTGTTCGTCCGTCTGTCTGTATGTCTGCAACCTGGTTGTTTCTAATGAACCGTGATAGTTAGAGATTTGAAATTTTCACATAGGAAATATTTCTGTTGCCACTGCAACATCAAATATAAAAATAGAATAACATAAATGTTTAACTCGGAGACTCCAGTCTGAATCCAGAATCAGAGAAACGTGATTTTTTTGCCATTTTTGTAGATGGTAGGGAACCGTCCGTGCGCGAATCCGACTCGCACTTAACCAGTTTTTCTTATGATTTATAATTAATATTGCGTGCAGAACAACGAAACTTCGCTATTCTTCTGAATATCTAGACCGAATAATTTATTATCAGTCAAATTACATTATAAGTCTAAAATATATGTAAATATCAGACTCTACAACGACCGAGTTCAGTCAAACATGTCTAATATTTATTACATATACATCAAAGTAATGTAAAATATCTTGTAAATTTTATTCGCATCTGAAATATACGATTTTTTTCCTTGACGCTGTAAACTTAATGTAAAATCACTTCATTCTCATCTTTCCGCTGAATATTCGAGACAACAGGTTGAGTGGCGGAACTCAACGCCGCGCTTTGCCAGTGTGTTTTGTGACCAGAGTGAAAAATATTAAAATATTAATAAATAATAATTGGTTAATATCACACGCTTTTATCACTGCGCCACGACGGCCCCCTAAATATATGAAATGAATTATTAAAATGTCTTCTAATTAAATTCTGAAAATGTTTGAATAATAAGTAATACGTAAATAAAATTTTACTATACAATTCTTTTTCGATTTTATTGTTCTCAAGATTACATTTCAAAGCATTAAGTATGACGTTCGGTGCTTAAAAAGAGACAAGTTTAATGGAAAATGTCGGCGTTTGAGATTCACGTCATTTGTATCATTTAGAAAAACATTATCTAAGTGCATTAAAATTTTATTTTAATAGATACCGTCGACAGTAAATGCGACGGTTGTGGGTTCAATTCCCACTTAGGCAATGCAATATTTAATATTTTCATTTCTTTGCTCTAGTCACAAGGTAAAGCTCAGATTGTTTAAGCACTAGGCTCCTATGTTCCTTCTGCCTACCTTGCTATGTGCGGGATACAGCGTGAACCTAAAAAAATATACAATCTACAATTTGATTTTATAAACCTGTGATACACAGAAAAAGATTTTGCCCAAGATTATTACAACTGTTATTAAACGTTAAAAATATAATATATATATTTTTAACATTTACTTTAAATATATGTATGTACATTTGTACAAAGATTTAGGTACAGTTAGTCAAATCATTTAGGTACCTAGTAAAAAAATACCTTAAGAATACCTTAACGCATCAAGTGAACTAGGTTTTTCAGTTGCTGAAACAATACTTAACTAATCCAGTCTTTTATATAGGGATACTAGGGGAACTAGGCGAACAAAATCGGTCAAATGCGTTTCATTCTCTTCCACAGTGGGTTGCGTATTCTTGCAAGTCTTGAGACTTGGGTTGCGGCCGTAAACAGAGCGTTGAATTATTTTAGCTTTACGTTTTCCCGAAAACTATACGTCCAAATTACATGCTGTAGAAGCGTTGATGATGGAATATCTTGGACGAAATTTGCTGCTAAGTTTCTATATCTTTGTCAATTATTAAAAACATTGGAATGTCATCACTTTGTAAGTTTCAATTATTTTTTTGATACAAAATTACTTATTGTAACTTATATATAAGAGATAAATATAGGGTGTTGCGGATTTTATTTTAAAACTAATGAAACTGAATGTTTTTGTAGTACAATGTACTTACAAATATTCAACTATTTCTGCAGCACACGCGGTTGAAGTAATAAGGTAACGTTCTTAATTATTGTTATTTTATTATCTTAAAGTTAAACCATAATGTTATATAGCGTAGCCTATAGAACTCCAGAAGAATGTAGGTTTCATACAAAACAAAAAAAACCCACCAGTAGGTCCAGAGATCTTAGCGCTTAAATAAACAAACTCTTCCGCTTTATTATATTAGTATAGATATAAGTTGACAAACTTAAGCTTGCATATTTGTACTCTCATTTTGTAAAAAGTTAACCAGTTTATGTTGTTTTTTTAAGGTCCCTTTATTTGTATTGTGACTTCTCACTTCGTTTCAAATTTCATTGCACCTCCAAGGCAAGTACCATAGGTTTTGAAAACGCGGCGAATTTCACACAAAATTTAGCAAAAACGATGTATTATTGCTAAATTTTGTGTGTAATAACTCGTATCTTTTGTGAAAAGAGTCTACGGTATTCTAGGTACTATTTCATAATATTTTTTCAGAGAACCACGCGATGTCAAGATATATAGTCTTGAACGACCGACATACGGACAATAAAGCTATTCTATAAAGGGTATATAAAGGGTTTATATAAAAGTTTTTACCTTTTGAGGTATGGAACCCTAAAAAAGATTAAGTAGATATTATCGTATTACGATCCACCGCGTGTGCTTTAAGTAAACTAACCTATATATTTATATAGGCCTAAATTCTTGGGTACAATAAGCTGCGCGGTATCAGTCGTTAAGCCGTTTAGAGGGTCTGCTGGTCCCTTGTCATTCCCATACCGTTCCCAAAGTTTGTATAGCACCAGGACGTGCTCCATAAATTAAACATTTTATGTGAAATGAAGTGCTTATTAGTCATTCAACCTTAGCACTGTAGTGTTTTAAGTAATTTTATCTTCGATATTCAGCACCTCTTATATACATAACGAAGGAACATTTTGTATATTTCTGTATTTGAGTTTAACATCGATAGCGCTTATAATATGGCATTTAAAAAAATCAATAAGCCCATGGTGGCGCAGGAGCACAAGCGTGTGACTGTAAGCCGGTGGTTGTGGATTCGATAACCACTCGGAGGAATGAGTTATTATTTTTTAACACTTTCATTTCTTCACTATAGTACCAAAAAAATTAAACTATGAAGTACTAAACCAACCTTACCAAAATAATATTTTATATTTAATTAAATACATAATATTCAGTATATTAGACGTTATCATTCGTAAATTATAATATAAGTGAAGTAATGAGTTACTACGGAGCTTATAAAACCTTGCTCTTTGAATTTGAAAGTAGAGTTCAATCAAATTTACTATGAAAGCCTGTTCACGTGCGCCTTCATCAGATAATTTCTTAATGAAATTGCTACTCGAGACACATACATACCATAGCTTAGCGGGTCTTTACGTTGTATTAGAACTGACATAATATAGATATTGCAGAGATCATTTTATATTAGTCGCTACAGTCGTCTTCGCAGAATATATTGTATTTTGTGAAAAGGCAAAACAGATAAATAAAAAAACCGTCTGCTTAAAGTATATGAATATTCGCGTTCTATTTCTTTAAATATATTAATAATCCAACCGTGCTGTTTTGTTTTTCATTAAAAATATTTTATCAAGTAATCATCTCAATGAGAGGCCAGTCGTGGCGCAGGACCATAAAATGTGACTGTAAAACCGACTGGTTTTGGGTTCGATTCCCATTCAAGGAGATGAAATATATACTTAAATTTTTATTTCTATTTCTTCGCTCTGGTGTCGAGATAAAGCGCGGCGTTGAGTTCTGCCACTTAACACGCAATGCATCCAGAATTCGGCAGAAAGTTGAACGGAGTGTCTTGACAGGTAGCGTGAAGCTGATATAAGTAATCATCTCAATGTCTACGTCACCCTAATTTCGTTGGCCATCGTGGCTCAATTGGATAGCGGTTAACTGTGAACGTGATAGTTCTGGATCGGATCGCCACTCGAAGTAATGATTCTTTATAAATTGCTTACGTTTTCCTGGTAAAACAAAACGTGTTCTTGAGTTTTGCTATTCAGCTAACCGTATCTCAAAAAATATGCTTTTGCTCCCCCCCCCTTTTAGCAGTAGCATCTCCCTATTAACCCTGCTATATGTTGAAAAATGCTTTCCACTTATCTTTTACCTTAATTATAGAAGATCCTATTACGTCTATAACTTATACTAAATAGTACTTATGCGTATTTTAATCAATTTTAGTATTTATATAATATTTTCTTATAATACGATTCCATACTAAACACAAGCTGTGGTTATAATACTCTCTCCCCTATTTGGCTCGCCTCCAAGATACATCTGTGGCCCTTGTGATTTTAAAATGTGTAAAAAGGCAATTTTAGTTTAGTTTCATTCGTTTTTGTGACATAAAGTAAAAAATATTTTCAAGAAAATTAACTAAACAGTCCAATTTTGTGACTAAATGAAAAACTGTTACTGAAATGTAGACTCGTAAATGAAGGAGCAAAAGTACATTTTATTATCGTGTACTTTTTTAATAACATGTGACCATGACTATTGTTTTTTTTAGCGTTACGTCGTATCCCGCATACAGCAGGGTAGGCAGAGAGCTAGTGTCAAAACACTCCATTCCCCATTTTTGCCAAATTCTGGAGTAATTGCAACTCAACGTCGTGCTTGACCTCGACACCTCAATAACATTTCATTTCCTCAAGTGGAAATCGAACCCACAACCAGTCGCGTTTACAGGCACACACTTGTGCCCCAGCGCCACCACTTGCCGTAATTTATTATTAACATATTGATCTATTATGTTCTACTACGAATAATCATGAATTTCTGTAAGCTGGTAATTATTTTAACAAATGAATGCAAAGCTAAATGAATGAAATCACTTATTAACAGAAAGAATTAAGCAGCCCCACAAAGTTTTAAAATTGGAAAATTGTTTCAGTCAAATCGACTAGACTGCTTCAGTTTAACTGTTTTAATTAAAAATCTAAAGGTCCATTGCAAGAGAAAAAGTGTACTTTGACAGTTTATACTAAAAGTACTAAGAAGTAATTCAGTTTTAATGTTGTTTTTAATCTAAATGTGAAAATAGAGTGTGAATATCAATATATATGAGGTTATCGTGGTGGTTTTCCGTTCTGCTAAAACGAGACGCAGCGTTTAGTTCCGCCATTATGAAATTGGATGAAAAGCAGCTTATTTTAATTTTAAATACTCGATGACCGCCCCACACTACAAAAACCACTAGAGACATATCTATTATATCTGCACTAGGAACAAGCGCATTGGCTAAACAGAATTGATAGCTATATTTTCACAATAATATTTTTCCAATATCGATGCCTGAGGCTGCTATTGTAAGAGAGAATCGCTATTTTGATTCGAACAAAAAGAGACTAGTACCTGAAGCTTGCTTCGGTTTTGTGCAATAACTGTCGGCCTTTTGCTTTTGTCTTTTTATTCAGCTTCACGCTGTTTCCCGCATATAGCAGATGGTAGATGGAGCCTACTGATAAGACACTCCGCCCCACTCGCCGAAAAATTCTAGAAGCATTGCATATTGAATGAATGGCGGAATTGAACGCCATGCTTTGCCTCAACACCAGAGCGCAGAAATGAAAATATTCAATATTTCGTCATGTAGAGTGAGAATCAAACCTACAATCTGTCGCGCTTACAGTCACACACTCGTGCCCCTGCTCCACGTCTGGCCTTATTTAGTTTGTGAGTCTCTTCACTCTTTGATCGAATAGCGAGTTCCATATGATTATTATACACAATAATTACTTCTTACGCCATATAAAAATAATTACTTCTATAAGAGTTCCTTTTTTGGCCCTATTAAATTTGAAAATTATATAATAAAGTAATGTTAACGTATTATTTTGTTTGATACCCATCATTTTAATTTTTTTCTTTTTGCATCAGTTTCAAGCTGTATCGCACACAAAACCCCCTGCTGTGTAGGCAGAGGGAACCTAGTGTTAAGACACTCCGTTCCCCACTTTCCGCCGAATTTTGGAGGCATAGCGTGTTGATTTGCGAAACTCAACGCCGCTCCTTGACACCAGAGCGAAGAAATGGAAAAATGAATTTAAATAAATATTTCATTTCCTGGAATGGGGATCGCACCCACAACCGTCGCGTTAGAGTCACACCCACGGCCCCGTGCCCCAGAGCCACGACGGCCTCAATTGTAGATATTGTTATAGATAGTAATTTAACGGTTGAAGGACCAATGTTGCGAGATCAAAACCCGCTAAGTAAAAATTTTTATACGTTTTCTTAATAAGTATATATACATACATATAATATGATATCCACTTCAGTGAGATTAGAATCCAGAATTTGTTCGCAGTTAAAATCGTATGTTGATTCGAGCTGGCTTCACCTTATAAATCCTAGACAGTGATACCGAGATCATAAAATATTTCTTTATTAGTGATTCTTCTTTATTAGTACACGCTTAGTTTTAATTTTCATTGAAAATATTATTCTCCACTGTCATAATGGAAAATATTAGAAAATTTTAAAATTTATTATATCTAGACGTAATGTCAATATTTGTGATTGCTCGATCGCCCTTTTATGGTTAGGGTGAAGGAGCTAATAAAAGAATAAGAAAAATAGTAAAAAAAAATTAATAGTGTCAAGGTTTTTTGTATCATGTTTTATAAAAAAAATCGAGTGGAGAACGGCGTGTCTTAACACTAGGTTCCTTCTGGCTATTTTTATAATATTTATAATTTCTTATAGAGGCCAGTCGTGGCGGAGCGGCACAAAGTGTGACTGTAAAATCGACTGGTTGTGAGTTCGATCCCCACTCGAGGAGATGAAATATTTACTTAAATTTATATTTCCATTTCTTCGCTCTCGTGTCGAGGCAAAGCGCGGCGTTGAGTTCTGCCACTTAACACGCAATGCGTCCAGAATTCAGCAGAAAGTGGGGAACGGAGTGTCTTACACTAGGTTCCCTCTGCCTACCCTGCTGTGTACGGGATATAGCGTGAAGCTGATTTATAAATATGCCTTGCTGTATCTTTAATATATTTGTAATATCTTGTTCTATACAATATTTTTTTATAATCCACAACCTGTCTGTCGCGTTCATCCTTTTTTAGATGCACGCATAGCAGAATAGACAAAAGAAACCTGGGAACCTGTTAAGACACTCCGTTTCCATTAAGACACTTCCGTTTCCCACTGTCCGCCGAAGTCTGTCGGCATTGCGTCCTGAGTGGCGAACCTCAACGCCGAGCTATTCTTGTTACCAAAGTGAAGAAATTATAATTATAATTTTTGACAAAAAAACTGACTTCCTCAATTTCAACCGGATCTCATAATCAGAAGCTAACCGAACTTTCATGAAACTACCCTTGATGTATATCCTTTCCAATAAAAACAGAATCATCATAACCGATTGGTGGAATATTGAGCGTATGTTCGTGGCAAATGGATGAACCATTTGTCATTGTCAGAAATGGACCAAATTAAAATAGGACCACATGGAAAGCACCAGCTATCAAATAAAAAAGAATCTTCAAGATCAGTTCATCCAGTCAAAAGTTTTGAGGTAACAAACATAAAAATACTGTCAAATTCATTACCTCCTTTTCTTACCGAAGTCGGTTAAAAATATGAAACATTCTATTTCCACGAGTGCAAATCTCATTTAAAGAACATACATATACAAACAAAAGAAAATATTTCTTTTTAAAATTTAGCAAAATTTAGCGTTTTACGATAAATTATTATCATTAATTATTCTCTATTAGAAAATTCTAAGTGGCATTAAGAGACCTGTCATCACAGCTTCCTTTGTTTAGCCCTCAAAGGCACTTTTTACGTCGCTTACAAATTTTAGCAAAAAGCTTCGCCCTTGATTTCTTATAAAATGTTCATAATATCTAAACATTGAGAAATAAATTATAAATTTACTTTATACTTTATTCACTAGAAATATAAAATTTAAGTCTATTCAACTACAAATTATTTTTTATTTCTTATTACGCAAATACAGTTTTAAACTAAGCCAATCGTGGCGCAGGGTCACAAAGTGTGACTGTAAAACTGGTTGTGGATTCGATCCCCATTCGAGGAAATGAAATATTTATTTATACATTTATATTTTCATTTCTTCGCTCTGGTGTCGAGGCATAGCGCGGCGTTGAGTTCCGCTACTCAACACACAATGCCTCCAAAACTCGGCGGAAAGTGGAGAACGGAGTGTCTTAACATTAGGTTTCTTCTGCTTACCCTGCTATGTGCGGGATACAGCGTGAAGCTGACACAGTTTTAAATTATAAAATGTTTTTGAACTGAGAAACTTAGTAACTTGCCTTATTAATGACGCTGTCTCTGTTCATTAATAATGTTACTTATTACTCAGTTTCTTTTAGCAGCATAATGAAGATGGCCGTATTTTTTAAAATTTTATTAAATTAAGAAATTTCTTTATGTTATATGTTCATAATTTATATAAAATAATTGGTTGTCTGTAAAGTCGGGCGATAATTTTACGTCATGACGTCATAAGAAAATATTTATGAAAAATTTCATAATTTTCTGCAAGTAAAATGTGCTATTAACAATTTAATTACAATTAATATGAAATCAAATCAGCTTCACGCTGTATCCCGCACAAGCAGGGTAGGCAGAGGGAACCTAGTGTTAAGACACTCCTTTCCCCACTTTCCGTTGAATTCTGGAGGCTTCTTCTGGAATAAAAATATAAATGTAAATAAATATTTAATTTCCTCGAGTGGGGATCAAACCCACAACCAGTCGATTTTACAGTCACTTGCTTGCACTTGTTGCTTTTTTTGAGTTCTCGCTTGCACACTTAGCTCAAACTGAACGTTCCTTTGAAAACGTGACCTTGTCCGTTTTCAAAGGAATCGTGCGTGTAGCTGATTTTGTTTCGGTTTATATCACGTCAAAATTATTTATTAAAAAATATGAAAGAAGAACATCAGTGACAGATTAATTGAATATAATTGAACAGTTTTGATAGTTATGTCACAACATGGATAATAAAATAATGGATAACTAGTTTGTTCCTTGTTCT
This sequence comes from Heliconius erato demophoon, assembly GCA_018249695.1. NCBI lineage: Eukaryota > Metazoa > Arthropoda > Insecta > Lepidoptera > Nymphalidae > Heliconius > Heliconius erato. The sequence goes on along the minus strand of DWQW01006424.1, from coordinate 6,700 downwards.
ACTTCCATTTACCATCCGCTGTCATTGAAACTTGAAATTAATGAGAATTAAATATTTTTTTCTGTGCAAGTATTTAACGCCGCGCTTTGTCTCGACACCAGAGCGAAGAAACGAAAATATTATCTATATATTTAATTTCTTCGAGGGGGAATCGAATCCACAGTCTGTCTTTGCGCCACGGCTGGGCTCTTGTCAAAGTCAAAGTCAAATAATTTTATTCAAAATAAGAAGTTACATGCTTCATTTTTTTAACGTCAAATAATTTACCACCAGTTCACTAAAATTAAGCCTCAGACCTGAAAAGAACCGGCGCAAGAAACTCAGCGGGACCTATTTTATTAAAATCTATTTTAAACAAATACATATTTAATTATCTGTTTAACAGTTCTCTTTTAATGTAGTTTAACATGTTAAAACTCTAATGTTATATAGGTATATGGCAAATTTGATATCGTAGAACGTGAGAGTCGATGTAGCGCTAGCTTAACAAATTAAATTTCAATTTGTGATTCGTGACGCCACCCACGGCTTTGTTCGTCGCTGCAATGCATGCTGAAGATAATTCAAATTTAATTTGTTACGGTGAACGTAAGCTAAGTAGATCATGGCAGATGAGTGGATTAGTTATTTTTAAAATTAATTAAATTTATTATATATATTTTGAACATTTTTTAAAGTGTTAATCCAGAAGGAAAGAAAAATACTTATTTAGAAAACGTATAAAATCGAAAATATAAATTCAAAAATTTCGACGTAGCTTGATGAGAACGTATGGCTTAGTGGTCAGAGCGTAGAGTTCCAGTCCCGCTACGTTAAATTTTTTATACGTTTTTTGAATAATTAATTAATTTTAATTAAAAGTAAAGTCATTATAAATGTCACGTGTATTTAAGTGTACAACTTATATGTATACTTAAACCAATTACGTTTTTTTTATTACAATAAAACTGGTCAAGTGAGATCCGGGCTCATTTTCTGGGGGTTTTGTACCAATTTCAGGAGTGTAAGTCAACGGAATCTTAAAAAAGGTTAAATTAATATTACATGAGAACTTGCAGTTCTAATAAAGGCAGAATATAAGTTTCTAATAATTTTTATTTTCGGATTTTTGTACCTTTATCTAAAATTGTAAAAAAATTACATAAGCAAATGTTTAAAATACAAAAAAAAATAAAGTAAAAATTGTAAAATAATGTTACTTCATTTAGTGCTAAGGGATAAACGCAAGATAGCAAGCAAAATATTCTCATAAAAATTCAATCAAGATTAGGGGCGATCTAAATTGCTTTTTCATAGCTAATTTAATATAATATTTTCCTATGCCTCTTTTGAATATTATATTTAAATTTTAGATGACGTAGAAGTCGCCTTTCATATTATTAAATTAATAACTTATTCCTTTCTTGGAGTATAATAAGTCATTCACGCCATATACCGCATGCATCGATAGGCAGAGCGAATCTTACGTTAAAACACATCGTTCTCAATTTACCATCGAGTTTTCGAGACATTGCAGTTGCATGGTGGATCTTAACGCCGTGCTTTATTTTTTGCTACGTTAACAGAGCTACGAAATAAAAATATGAGAAATCCATCCCAACCCGGACACTATGTGCGTCAAAATATCGCGTGTAAACGCGTCACGATGATCTCAATATATATTTGTGTGGAATATTATAAATCTTGTACGCTTCTGCATTTTCTATTATGACTCTAGAATTGACAACTGTTCTTTTTTTTGTGTTCATGCCAACCAGCATATTGCCGTAGATATGACTGTTTTAGCCATAAAATTAAGGTGTTGCCAACTTGCCTCCTGGTGATCTTCCACCTTGCATGTCCTCAGGCACGACAACCTTTTTGCCCTGATACTAAAACGCTATACCAACAGTTATCTGTATGTAACTCATCAATCGTGACCCTATAAATAAAAATAAAACACCGCATTCCTTCAGTCTTAGGAATTTTACTCAGTGCCTTGTTCCTTTTGTCTTAAATACTTTGCCCCTGTCAGTCACAAAACTACCGTTGAAGTAATGGAATACTTTTTTTCTTTTATTAGTTTTTTTTATATAACAGGTACGTTCGTCGTTCTGCTCGATATTTGTTTAAGGAACACTGTCTCCACAATACTCTCTTTTTTTAGACTATATAAGTATAATGTAAATAGTAGGCACGTATGCTTATTTATAATAAGAGAAAGCTACATCTGAATTACATAGAATAATCTTTTTACTATTGTAATTTTTTATTAAGTGTAGACCAAGACCAAGTGGTATTTTGGCAATATTTGAAAGGGTGTTTAAGTTTTTAAACTTATTAAATTAAAAAATTAAAATTATTTTTTTTTATTTACTTTGAAACCTTTGCTTTAATTTTCATTAAATAATTAGTAATAGTTAATTTAAATTAATAAACTAATAATAGTATCTTTAACATTTTTAAAAGTGTTATTCCACACTTAGGATGTATATTTATACGTTTTCTAAATAAGTAATAATAGTATCATTATCATGGGGGTACCTAGGAATATTTTCCAAGGGGATCGATCATTGGTTTTAATTTCTGATTGTTTTGTACAGTTTTTTATCTTTATTTTCAAGTAATTTTTTTGTTACTAACATTTCTGGGGTGAGTACCAGACTATTCAGGGAATTTCTAAAGTGGGCACTAAACATCCGGCTCCTCATTCCTGGTCCATGATCGTTGTCTCTGTAATTTCAACTCGAGGTAGAGAAAATTTACATTGCAGTTTATTTTATATATCATAATTTCTTACTTACTTGTGGAGAGCTGAACATAGGCCTCTCTCAAAGCGCCAATCATCCCGGTCTAGGGCAGTTCGCATCAACCGTGCTGCAAAACGTCCTATGTAAAAACCTTGCCTAAGAGCGGCCTTCTCTGGCACGTTTTGGCTCAACGCGGTACGAATCTGAACGGCGTATTTGGTCATGTCATAGCAGAAAAATGAAAATATTTTTTTCTAACAAGTGGAAATCGAATCCACACCCAACACGTTATCAATGAATCCATAATCTATTGTGCCACGACGATGCTTTTTTATTAATAGAATATGTTTTAAGATCTTGTCGCTCTATTAATATGATATATTTTCTCGGTCACGCATTAACCTAACCTCACATTTTGTTTAACCTTTCTAAAATTACTTTGCGGTTTTATGCAAAGTGGTTTCGTTTCAACCCAAATAGCACTGTGCATACCTACATGTTTAATAGTTTTACTGTTCACATATGTATATTCATGTAAAAATTAAATCAGTTGGTGTTAAGACACTCTGTTCCCCATTTTTTCTGGAGTTCTGCCGCCGAATTCTGGAGGCATTGCGTATTGGCTGGCGGAACTCAACCGCGCTTTGCCTCGAGAACAAATGAAGATATTTCTGATATTTCAGTCGCGTTAACACACTTGTGCCCCTGCGCAAATTATAAATTTAGTAAAGAAAAATATAAATATCTATTAGTTACCAATATTCGTTGGCTTGCTGCTTGGCTGGCATGCTTATTTTTAAGCTAATTCAATTCAAATTCATAGTATTTTTACAGTACATACGTTTTAAATATTTCTATTGATAAAAAAATACAGTTATTTTTTTTTTTATTTTCAGTTGGTAGGAAACGATTCTCTCTTATTTCAAGTACTAATAAATTAGGTTTATGTCTGAATGTAGATTTTTTTACAAAAAAACATTTTTAAAAAACGATTGTAACATATATTTTTGTATCTGTGTGTGTATTAAATCCTAAATTAAAATGCTATTTTAAAAGGGAAGATGTACCCATTGTTAGTAAAACTCAATGGACAAGGCCTTTATTATCCTCTTAAATAATTATTTTTCAACTAATGAGGCTGCCGTGGCGCACAAGGGTCTAACTGTAACCCGACGGTTGTGGGTTCGGCGTTGAGCTTCGCCACTCAACACGCAATGCCTCGAAAAAATCAGCGGAAAGTGGGGAACGGAGTGTCTTAACACTCCGAATACTCTGCATAATGCTGGATACAGCGTGAAGCTGAATGTGAACGTTTAGAATGTGTATATTGCATAGATATTATATAAAAAATTTAATATTGTTTAAAATGTTATATAAGGATTTTGTTGGCAGCTTTAGGTCCATTAACTGTCTCTCTCAGTTTGATCACTTATAAATCAAATTTATTGCGGAATTTTCTTCACAAAAAAGATATCTAATAAATGGTCATAGTGGATTATAAAAATATAATATTAGAGAAATAAAAAAGAATTAACGACTAGACATTCAAAATATTTTATTTAATACGTTGCTTACAAATAACTCTTTACAATATGTACAAAAATATAAAATTTAGAGAAATCTCTACATAGATTAGGTGAAATTCACATGGTAACATAACATTTAATTATTAAAACTTATAAATATCTAATTAAAAATGGTGAATCGTTATATTAATGCTGCAACAATAAATAAAGTTGAAAAATAATATTATTAATTGTATATAAATTATTTGAATTTTGAATTCATTAATATTCTATAATGTTTCTATAATATAATCAAGAAAACAATGTAATTTTTTATAATTTTAATTTACTCCATAGATTTTTTCCTTTTCTTTAATATCCATAGATAAAATATTTTAAAGAGACTTTTTAACTGGCATACAAAATATTCACCGACTACAAATCATTGAAAAACATGATTTTTTTGTTAATATAGCTTACATTCTGGAAACTTTGAAACAATTGACATTAAAAGTTATTTCATACAAGGATTTTCTCAACAAATATGTGACCTTTGGGTTTATATCAACGTAAATAAAGCCAATACTTTAAATTACATTTTTACATAAAAAATAACCGTCTCAATGAAAATATTATTTTTTTTTAAAACAATATTATTAAAGTAGCTAAATCTTTTTATTGAAAATCTTACATTTATATCTTGTTTATATTATAAAATATACTTATTTATTTTATACATTATTATATTTAGATACAATCTATGTCTAACAACTCTGGCAGAATGGTAACTAATCATTGCTTGTGTGTTCTTAAATTAAAAAATTTTGTCTACTTAGTAAATATGTATTTTGTTCATTCTATTTAAATTACTACTAAACTAAATAAAGCTCATATGAAGAGGCAACATTGTGACATCGGGGAAATATTCTCTTCGGAATTTTAACCTTATTCCAAGTCGCGTTATTAACGAACATAGCAACTCACTTTTTATATTAATAATGTGATGTTACTATGTTTATTAATAAAATATAGATAATACTTTAGTTGGTGGGTTTTTTACTTTTTTTTCCCATACTGATGATCTTCAACAAGCGGACTGCTGGTGCCTCAAATGCCAGGGATATGGCGAACGATGCCAAGAATGCCATAACAGCATAGCCAGCGTATATTGTGAGCTGAAATAGTAAATTAAATTAAATTAGTAAATATGCCTTCTGATAGTTTCTATAATATGTAAAACATTATTCGATAACTTCTCAGATAATAATAATTCTCTTGCATCATCAGATCCTGACTTGGTGGTAAAGGGACTTATTCAAATAAAAAAAAAATGTTTAAAATTGATGAGTGGATTTTCATTCAAATAAAAATATATATATTTAAAATTGATCCATAAACTACGACGACCTAATTTAAAATGCTTTTTAAGTTCACTACTACCATTAATTTAGAAAAAGATATATTTATTAATACTTTTATGTTAAACCGTTTGTTTACAATAAAAATAATGTAGGTAATGTACTAAAAGCTAAAAAATAATTCGGTAAGCACTAGCTACCAGCTCCAATAGCACCAATCTTCTCATCAATCGGGTATTGATCAGACAAATAATAAAATCGTTGGGGGTTGCGTATCTAAAGTTAATATATCATAGTTTCATGCTTGGATCCCTACTCTAAGTTGTAAAAGTAAATATACCTACATACCTACACTGTCAAAACTATTCTATTTTTCAGAATGAGCTCTTTTCTACTAATCGAGTCCTTTCATTAGACACTTATATTAAGGTAGTTGTGTAAAATATGTAATCCGCCATTTTGTCGTGGCGGCCATCTTGAATTTTATTTTTTTATAGTGAACTCTATTCTACCAATAAAGCCCTTTCATTTGATACCCATAAAGAGGTTGTTGTGAAGTAATATGTAATCCGCCATTTTGAATCGGCGGCCATTTTGGATTTACAGGCATAAATATTTTTTTTTATTGTATTGTCATCAATATTAAGAGTGGGTACCAAATATCAGATAGATCTGGCATCAGGTAGGAGGTAAAATTCCAATTACTAAATTTGACCCACACAAACAAACTGGCCAAGCTAAATAAAACCGTTTAACAATAATATAATACCCTATTAGTATGCGAGTATGGCCGTATAAAATCTAAGATATAGAATACATAATATACGAAGGTAGAAAGTGATAGGCTTGTTCGAGTCGGCGTCAAAGAGCTAAGAATAGATTCCCTTATTATGTAGATATTCACTTCAATGTTTAGCGGAGGTAAGGGGAGGCCGATATTATCAAATAGAATAGATATGAAACCTTACAAGCTTCGTATAGCTTTTAATATATATATATATATATATATATATATATATATATATATATATATATATATATATATATATATATATATATATATATATATATATATATATATATATATATATATATATATATATATATA